>OW203722.1:22447878-22657878 GCA_934045075.1 Yponomeuta sedellus | reverse complement strand
AAAACTCAACTGTGACTAGTCATCCTAAATCCAATACATCAGTTAAAAATTATCAATTTCTATTTCAATCAATCACGACGCAAGGTCCATCTCTACTCATCATGATTAAGCTCTGCGAATCAGAGCGAGCCGTGGTCGGACTCTTCCGACCTAAAATCAAGTAAGGGAATCCGGAATTAACAATAATGCGTAGTGCTCATGAAGGTTTTAGTTTGCAATTAATGATGAATTAATGCAATTAACCTCATTTATAAATAAATTTGAAAAAAAGGAAATTTTTTCGTCTCAATGTAAAGATCTATGCATAAGTAACAATAAACTACGTTCTTAAAAGAACTTTGAACTTTTTCTTTAGTAAAGATTTATTCAGCATCCACGACGACGCAGAAGCCGTATAAAAGAATTTGTTATTTTTCTATGTTCTACCCACACAGTGTACGAGTGATGTAACTCTTAAATACAGATAGTATTACTTAACTTAAACCCTGAATGTAAAGTGAACAAATGCGTCTTTTCTAAGCCCGCATATTATGTATGGTTTTTGTTGGCGTAAGTACCTACTGTCAAATTAATACTGTGTTTCATGTTTCTATTGAAACAAGCGTAACGGTTTTACAACGACTGACTTTTTATTCATTTGACAGGTAGGTAGTTACACAAAGAGACACACAGGTGGCGCTATTAGTATTTCAAATGCATTATTTTGATATCACCTAAGTAATTTTAACATCTCCACTTATCAATTAATCTAAACTTTTGTACAATGTATTTTCAAACAATTTGAAACAAACAGCCCACAGACATAATTAAGCAATGCTTTGAATACCTAACCTCTTTACAAAATAGTTGTGTTTAACATTACTAAGTCCTTTGGTCAGCAAGTCTGCTGGCATTTCAGATGTTGGCAGGTAAACTATCTTAATAAGATTGTTAGCTACCGCTTCTCTAACAAAATGATGGCGCACATCTATGTGCTTGGTTCTTTTGTGAAATAATGGGTTTTCTGATAACTTCTGAGCACCTTGGTTATCATTATACAATATGATTACATAATCACAACTGCCTACAATTTCACAAAGCAAGTTTCTTAAATAGATAGCCTCTTTACAGGCTTCTGCTATCGCCATATACTCTGCCTCAGTACTTGACAAAGCAATAGTGCGTTGTTTTTTACACTCATATGAAATAACAGTTCCTGAGAGTTTAAAGTAGAAACCTGTGTAAGATTTTCTATCTAGGGTGTTCGATGCCCAATCTGCATCAACAAAACCTTCCAATTTACAATTATCTTTGCTAAACATTAGTCCATACGATTTAGTTTTACATAAGTATCTTAGGATGCGTTTTGCATGCTTCCAGTGCGTATGGGTAAAACAATTATTAAATTGGCTTAAATAACTTACACTATAAGTAATATCTGGGCGAGTTAAAACGCTTAAGTACATTAAGCTTCCTATTAGTTGCTGATATGGGTATTGTTTACAAACATCTGCACTTTTCTCTAGTTTTAAATTACTTTCAATGGGAGTATCAGCAACATTACAGTTTGTCATATTAAATTTACTTAAAATATGATCTACAAACTTTTCTTGATCTAAGGAAATACAGCCATTCTCGTACATTTTTACCCTCATACCCAAACATTGTTTTAATTGCCCCAAATCCTTTATTTTAAATTTTGACATCAGATTAGTTTTTAACTCCAGAACCATATTATTACTGTTTGAAAAAATGAAAAAATCATCTACAAAAATTGCTATTATGATCTGCTCCTTTTTACATTTTTTTATATACAGACATGGCTCTAACTTTGACTTAACAAAACTCAATTTCAATAAACAATCATTTATTCTATCATTCCATGCCCTGGCTGATTGTTTTAAGCCATAAATTGCACGATTTAATTTGAGAACACAATTGTCTTTACAATCCAAATTAGGAGGCACTTGCATATATACATTTTCATGTAGGTAACCATTTAAGAATGCTGTGGTTACATCTAAGTGAGTAATTTCAAAGTTAAGTTTGACACTTAAAGCAAATAAAAGTCTCAATGTTGAGTAACGAAGCACTGGTGAGTACGTTTCAGTGTAGTCCACACCTTCTCTTTGGGTAAAACCTTTTGCGACCAGTCTTGCCCTATAACGCACACTGTTATCACTTTCGTACTTTTTCTTGAATACCCACTTACACTGTACCACTCTATCAGCTTCTTTCCTATCTACAAATGTCCATGCTTGATTGTTGTCAAAAGCCATCAGTTCCTCTTTCATCGCCTGTCTCCACTGTTCCTTATCTGGACCATTCATTGCAGTTTCATAACTGAGTTCTTCATCGCATAATTCCAGGTTGTCCAGAATACACATGTTGGTTACACCATACCTTTCTACCGGTTTTCTTCTACGCTTAGTATTCAGCTCAACCTGGACTTCATCCACTATGATAGACTCTTCTTCTGCCATAGATTGATAAGAATCATCATCGGGAATCGATGACTCACATTCATATGTTGAGTCTTTTGGAGTTAGGATTGAATTTTCTGACAAACTTTCATCATTTTCTGAGTTTTCATCTTTCTCTGACTTATTATTTACTATTATCTGAGCTGTTTCTGACTCTGTCTTCTCCATAATAATGACATCTCTGCTCACAGTAATTTTTCTTGTTTTTTGATTATACAATCTGTATCCTTTTACATTATCTGGATACCCAACCAAAATCAATTTGTCAGCCTTTTTATCCCATTTCTGCCTTTTTATTTTGGGAACATGCACCATTACCTTACTGCCAAATATTCTGACATGGCTAAGGTCTGGTTTCTCACCTGTCCACCTTTCAAATGGTGTCATCATCCTTAAACTGGCGGCTGGCGTTCTATTCTTTAAATATACTGCAGTATTAACTGCTTCTGCCCAAAAACTCTTGTTGAGATCCGCTTCAAACAACAAACATCTTGCCCGTTCAACTATAGTTCTGTTGAACCTCTCTGAGAGACCATTCTGCTCTGGAGTGTGAGGATTGGTCTTCTGATGGACAATACCAACTTGTTTTAAGTAACTCTCCATCTCACGTGAACAAAATTCACCTCCATTGTCAGTTCTCAAGATTTTTATCTTGTTTCCTGTTTGATTCTCAACTAAGCCTCGAAATTCTTTAAAATGCTGAAACACTTGGTTCTTTTCCTTCAAGAAGTAGACAAAAGTCATTCTGCTGGCATCATCCACAAACAGAAGAAAATACTTTGCCTGACCGATTGACTTGGTCTCCATTGGACCGCATAAATCTGAGTGTACTACATCCAGTAGTTTTTCACTTCTATGGTTATCCGATGGGAAAGGCAAACGTGTCTGTTTTCCCTCACAGCACACTTCACAATTCTGTATCTGTATGTCAGCTTTCTTGTCATAGGAAACTCCTACCACAGCACCTTCTTTCATTTTTTGCAAGGACTTGCTGTTTATATGTCCTAGCCTTTTATGCCAAGTTGACATTTCCGATAACGAATTCTCAAATTTTCTTGTGTTTAGCTTGTACACACCGTTTATTAAATTTGCTATACCAATAAGCTCATTCACTTGGTTATATATCAGACAGACATCTTTTTTGAACACCACTCTATTGCCATTATCTATAAGTTGGCTTACAGACAATAAGTTTGTCGTGAGTTTAGGTATGTACAACACATTCTTAACAATCACATTATACTGAGAACTGTTCACGCAAGTCGTTATCTGTGTTTCACCAACACTAACTACAGGCACCGTCGTTTGATTTGCCACTACGATTTCTTTGTTTTCGTTCACTGGTCGGGTTTGGACTAAACAATTTTTATTCGACGTCATGTGTGCGCTTGCGCCTGAATCGACGTACCAGTCTTCTGTGCTATAACAACCGTTAAAAAACGCCGCACTAAAAGCATTCACTTGTTTATTTGCTTTTGATTCAGGACATTTATTTTTGTAATGACCGATTTTCTTGCAATTATAACACTTGATTTGTTTATTTCCGGATGACATGTCATTTGACGTTGACAGTTTGCGGTTAGTGTTGCCACTTTTCGACCGCTGTTTTGTCCAAAATGCAGAGTCTGCTCCAGGAGTGCCAACCTCAGAACACATATCAAGTAACTTTGTCTTTATGACGTCAGCGCTAATGGCGACTCCAGAATGTTCTATCGCCATTATCATCGGTGAATACTTATCTGGAAGTCCAGCCAAAAGTAATGATCCAATCCACTCATCTGTGATTTCGAAGCCTGTCCCCTTCAATTTTTGTGCTGTCTCAACCATTTGAGATACGTACGATGTCATGGATTCACAGTTATCGAGACGTATTGAAATCAATGTTCGGAGCAAACTTATTTTTCGCTGATATCCCGTGTCATCAAATAACTGTTTCAATTTGCTCCACACACCGGTCACTGTAGTCTCACTCTTGATATGCACGTATAACGAACAGTCAATAGTCATCACAAGTTTAGCTTTGGCTTTCTGCTTCTCAGCTTCACTGATAGTCTCCGGCACATTTTCAATGTCGATACCCTCAAGTAACAAAAAATTGCTTGTTGCGAACGCCCAATCGTCGTAATTTTCGCGTCCCTTGAGTCTCGGCACATTTACTAAGAACCCCGACGTCGACATAGTTACTTGCGCACAATAAATCACTATATTTCTAGTAAAAACGGGACTGTACCCATAACCTATTGAAACAAGCGTAACGGTTTTACAACGACTGACTTTTTATTCATTTGACAGGTAGGTAGTTACACAAAGAGACACACAGGTGGCGCTATTAGTATTTCAAATGCATTATTTTGATATCACCTAAGTAATTTTAACAGTTTCATGCCAATTTCCATATAGTTTTAAATACTGGTGAAATGTTAGGTAGATTAAGGAATAATTAATATTTACAGTGTAAATGTTAGTTGCACCTATGTTGATGATTGAATAAAGGAATTTGAAATGAAAAAAAAAATTCAGCATCCAGTGGCATCTTCACTCACATGGGTGATGAGACCACTCGGATGCAGTTCCTGGTGGGTGAGTCTCTACAATGCATTGTGTTGTGGTTCAAAAGATTCATAGTAGTTTGGTAATGGTCGTTACATTCACACTATCGGTAGTCTTGTAAGACGTATAACCCGTACTACTTAATTCGGCACCTCGCGCGATTCGATCTTCTTGGCCAGAGATGCCTATTAAATTTGCGCGAGTTATACCCCTGAAATGACATTGTATTGCTTTCGTTATCAATCCTTGTATGTCCCCACTGCTGGGACACGGGTCTCTTCCTGCATCGCAGGAAGGTTAGGCCATACTCCACCACGGGGGCCAAGTCCGGGTTGGTGGAGTATTGTAAGACAGTGGCGGGCCTTACTGTCAGAAGTTATTAAGCCGCCCATAAGGCCTCTGACATGGCTTAACGACTGCCATTACATGACAGCCGGCACCAACGGCTTACGCTCGGAAAAACGCCACTAGCGGTAGTTACGGGACGCTCACCCATCCCGTACCTGACCGCGCCTGTTGTTGCTTAACCAAGCTTAACCAAGGCCACGAGCGCTTTGTGTTGCTTTGTAGATGACCAAATTGAAGCAAATAACAACCACTGTCGTGCTTATATTATTCTATTGAAAAACTATGTAAGTATTAGACTCTAGGGCCTGGTATATTGTTTCAGATGGAGAAGACTCGCATCTATACTATCCTGAGAACTTAGTCGGCACTACTACAAGAACGACTAGTCAATAGGAGCGCAGCCAACCATGTTGTTTCGTCACGATCTTTTCCTTCACCGATAGCGTTACGTTCATATAAAGGTTAGCAAAACCCTCCCCTCAAAGGGGAATAAAGACCATAATTCATTTTCTGCAAACCAATTTACAAATAATCCTATTAGAATTAAGAAATTCCTAACTTTCCGCAGCATCATCTTAATTGTGTTATTTCTATAAATTACTAACAATAATTTACTTTTGGCCGTTTGTAATCTTAATTAGGTTTTGGACGTTATTTTAGGCAGTTTTAAGAAACATTTCAGTTGATTTTTTTCCACTGCCTGTTGCTCCGCTACAACTATTCCCCGAAGGCAGCGGCTTGCATTGTACTTTTAGCAAATTTAATGTTAATTCATTATCGATATCAACCCTTGTTTGTCCCCACTGCTGGGGCACGGGTCTCTTCCTGCATCGCAAGAAGGTTAGGCTATACTTCACCCCGGGGGCCAAGTCCGGGTTGGTGGAGGATTGTAAGACAGTGGCGGGCCTTACTGTCAGAAGTTATCAAGCCGCCCATAAGGCCTCTGACATGGCTTAACGACTGCCTCGCAAGAAAGTTAGGCTATACTTCACCCCGGGGGCCAAGTCCGTTCCCCGGGGCCCAATTTTTTTATTTAAGGGAATCTTTTCTTTGTATGTACTATTCACATCACACAATTTATTTGAATAACATACTCGTATTGATAACAACGTGTTCATAACATCACAAGGGTTCTATTGGTTGATTGAAAGACCCACCAACCGACCAACCGACTGACCGACCGATAGACCGTCAGACCGACGGACCGACCGACCGACCGATAGACCATCAGACCGACGGACCGACCGACCGACCAATCGACCGACCGACTGACTGACTGAGTGAGAAAGCACTAAAAAGTAAACAAAAAATTTACTAAAAAGTCCGTGGTAAAAAGTATTAAACTAGGCCTTGATAAGTATGTTGAATTTTTAATCTCCGAACGCCAAACCCGTATGACCAAATCAACCCAGAACATAATAGTCACCGTATGAAATTGAACCTTACCATCTTTAAATAAAGTCGGAAACCAAAGAAAAAAATATAACTCTTTAACTGTAACAAATCGAATGAGAGTAAGCGGTGCTTTTATTTTTTAAATGTTGGCTGAAAATATCTCATTTCGAGATTTTGTAGTTTCACTCCGTAGACGATTTTGTATTTAAGGTTTTAAGGGTACCACAACACTTGTATTGCCTCGGCATTAATTCAAGGACTTGTTTTCTATTGTTTATAATAAATCGTGCAGATTAGTGAAACGAGAACAATGCAAAGTGACGGCTTTTGTCAAATATTCAACTGGAGATTGGTTTAATTAACGGTTTCCATGGAAGAAGAAAAGCAGTGAATTGACGCTTTCTGTACGTAATAATTATAATTATGTTGGGCTATCTTCAAAGTCTTTCAAAGAAGGGTTTTGGTATTTACCAAATTAGAATAGGTAATTTCTAAACAATGCAACCCTATTGTTCTGGTCCGAGTTTAGGTACACTCTACTAAGTTAACCAGGCAAATACGTCAGAAACATGAAAATACACCCAAACTATATAAAAATAATATAATATTTGACTCTTCCGTGCTTCGCAAGGCACGTTAAGCCGTTAGTGCCGGCTGTCATTTAATGGCAGTCGTTAAGCCATCTCAGAGGCATTATGGGCGGCTTGATAACTTCTGACATTAAGGCGCGCCACTGTCTTACAATCCTCCACCAAGCCGGACATGGCCCCGTAGTGGCCCCAGCAGTGTGGACATACAATACAAGGATTGATATAGATCGATCGATATCTTTTGTCTCTCTGTCTTTCTTCGTCTTCTCTATAATCCATACAGTCCATACTCTTATCTTAGTCTAGTCACACCAAAATAGACCTCACATCTATAACAGCATTGTAAGACAGTTGCCGGCCTTACTGACAGAAGTTATCACGCCGCCCATAAGGCTGACATGGCTTCACGACTGCCTTTACATGACAGCCAGCACCTACGGCTTAGCGTGCCTTGCGAAGGACGGAAGCGCCCTAAAAATTGCCACTAGCGGTAGTTACGGGACGCTCACCCATCCTGCACCTGACTGCGCCTGTTGTTGCTTAACCCAAGTGATTGAATCCAATCACTTGGTTCGACTAGGCCACGAGCGCTTCACATGACCTCACACACACGAGCGCAAGTACATGTATTGACGACCTCTGTGGCGTAGCGGTAGCGCATCTACCTACCATGCAAGAGGTCCCGGGTTCGAATCCCGGCTGGAAACAAAAAAAAAACAGGTCTTGGATGTTTACATGTTTGTGATGTCGTTGTTTCTGGTTCCCACGACACAGGGTATCCTAGTGTGGGGCCTGAAGCAATGTATGTGCCTGTATGTAAATGTTATGTTATGTTACGTATGGACAAATATAAGGAAAAACTTTTAAAGTGCATTATCCTGAAACAAAGACTTTTACTAACGAGTTTTTTGTTCAAAGGAGACTTGTTTGACGTTCTATCTGACTCCTGATTAGGTTGCAGACATTGCTTGCCATCAGGAAACAAAAGCGACTCTCGCGATCTAAACTCAAATACCGTTCTGGGACTTGGTTAATAATTTAGATCGGTAACCTCGCAAATCTAATCAGGGTAGAAAATTAAGGAATTTTGATAAGTAATCCCGGACAAAACCCGGTCATTTGCAACACAGTACCAATTTGAATTTCATGAATAGTAAACGTTCACGATTCGAGCTCAATTTTAAGTTTGATCTTTATGTTAATTAATGTTTGTGTCGACTGCTCTTCGAATTTACTGTTGCCAATGTAATGATAATGATGCAGCTTGTATGGGTATTCTCAATGAATCGCGAAACCCTCCAATAATTGGGGTATAATAAAACTGATTTTGTTTTAGTTGTTTCATAGATTTATATTTCTAGACATCAAGCACAGAAAGAAAAAGAATACAGCTATTCTTATTTCTGGTTGTGCTATAAAGTGTTCTCTATCTATGTATTCAACTGTAACTTAAATAAAATTTCATTTAATGCCGCCTCTAGTTGCGTTACATAGAAGAATGTCCATTATTTTAACCACTTAATTCAGGTTACGAGTTGTCCACTGACAGCCCGGGACATATTCTGAGCTAAAACCTTTTCTGGTACCATGGCACACAGCGCCTACACCAGCTAAGCTCACATTGCCATGGCTGTATGATGTCTAACTATTACTTTAATTATTGGTATTTCTTAACTAAATTGCGTTCTTTAACTGGCCATGTCACTATTTTTAAGATTTTACGTATGTTGTGGTAATTGTACAAATGTTTTCCTATTCTATTCTAATTGGTTTTAAGCATTACCTATCAATTGAAGCCACTAATCGTGAAAATACAAAACTAACCAATTGTAAAAATAAACTATATTTTATAAAAAATTGAGAATGAAAAGAACAATTTTAGAACCATAGTCGCTGTAAATGAAAGGAAAAAAAACAAACATAACAACCACACGGGACAATCACTAATCCTGGCCCCAAACTAAGATACCTTGTGCTATGGTAACCAAGCAATGACATCATAAACAGTCATAAACTACAAAATAAACCTAGACTGAAGCCATTTCTACAATTGTACGGCAGCTCACAAACTGACAAACTCTAATTGACCTATTACAAGAATTGCGCACTCTAGAGAACCAGCCTAACCTCAGACAGAGAATATGAGCTTAATCACTACGTGTGCCCACCGCGGATCGGCAATTGCTAGCGCTTTGGTGTGTGAATCCCTTTGATACTCAAGTTTAATAACGATGTTTTCCTTTACATTAAACGTGTGGTATTGCTATACCAAAAATGCACGCAACTTGCAAAACAAAATCATTAATAATAACTACTGGGACTTGCTCGAAGCGCTGGTGGCCTAGTGGAACCGAGTGATTGGAATCATTCTCCTATATGCGCGGTCAAGTGCTGGTTGGGTGACCATCCAGTGACTACTGCTAGTGGCATTTCTGAGCGCTTCCATAATTCGCGGGGTACGTTAAGTCGTTGGTACCGACTGTCATGTAATGGAGGTCGTAATGCCATGTCAGAGGCCTTACGGGCAGTACGATAACTTTTAACAGTAAGGCCGGCCACTTTCTTATTCTCCACCATCCCGGACTTGGCCTCCGTGGTGGAATATGACCTAACCTACTTGCGATGCAGGAAAAGACCCGTGCCCCAGTAGTGGGGACATACAAAGAGTTTGTATCATCATCATCATACCGAGATCACGATGCTTCAAATGTGAGCTAAGCGATCTACCGACCGCGCTAAAACCGCTTCTCAATGTAAGTTTCCCGTGAACTTTATCACACAAACAAAACACCGGTAATAATGAAATCTCCAAATTATATACAACGAAAAATTTTTACTAACACAAAAGGGTCGAAAGCTTAGCGACACTGAGGCCCGTTAAAAAACATTAAAACTTTATTCATTTTTGTTTGGTAAAATTATGGCATGATAAACGTTCTTTTTACAAAAATTCTCTGTAGCGGTCAGAGGCAACTGTATAAAGGACAGTGAAGCTAACGAGCCGGCAAATTATTCATTGTGTCAGGGGAGTCTTGTCTATGAAATATAGGTACCGACTCCCTAATAGATGGCTTACCCTATTATCCATGAATATAGTTTTAACGACAGTGTCGATTATTTTTTATGAATCACGGTTACTTGGTCATGGTTACTTGGTGACGAATATTTAGTCATTCTGCATAAAAGCGTTATGGGTACACCCATCACATGCTGAGTCTGGTATCTATAAGACACACAATAATAGCATCTGGGTAAATTACTAAACTTAAGAATTTTATATTGTATTTCTTCATGTAATGGCAGTCGTTAAGCCATGTCAGAGGCCTTATGGGCGGCTTGATAGCTTCTAATAGAAAGGCCCGCGAATGTCTTACACTCATCACCAACCCAGACTTAGCTCCCGTGGTGGAGTATAGCCTGACCTTCCTACGGTGCAGGAAGAGACCTGTGTCCCAGCAGTGGAGACATACAAGGGTTGATATCCATAGGTCTGTCTTGTATTTCTTTATTCTTATTTGTGAATGAGTAAATTGTTTTGTGTATAATATACTCGTATAAAAGGTTTCTATTCTATTCTATGCATTTGATGTGATTAAATGTTGACCTTATCTTTGTCTCTTTTGGTCGGGAGGTGTTTTTACATGCTGTCGTAGTGTTGTAACGTTGTATATCTTTACAAATAATAATAAACTCTGGAACGACTTCAGGTGTGGTTTTATTTGTAGATTAGTAAAACAGAAAACTGGATGAAAATGGATAAACGGAGAAGCAGGTAAAAAAGTCAGATCTGGTCAAAGGGTAAAGTAGTAAAATGAAAAATGAAGGAAATCGGAGAATGTGCGACGCAATTTAAATATTTGAAAATAATAGATAGAAAAATAAATAAAAATGGTATGAAGAGGTTTCTACCGTCACAGTGTACTTGTCAAAATAAATATTCTGATCCCAAGATTGTTACAGCGACTTCCAGATAGTATTTTGACATTGAAATTGCAGTTTTGCCTAGGTACGAACGAGGTTAATCTTATCTAGCTTAACCTCGTTCATAAAAGTTCTTCCGTTAAAAATTCTTTAATAAAATATTTCATACTTTTGTTGTAGCAATATCGAGATACTATTTTGTTTTGCAACTTCTTTGTTAGCTTTTTTTCCACTTAATCTTATCTGAAATCTTTGACGTTCATCAAGAGAAAATAGAGGTTTTTAATTTTTTTATTTCAATTTTAATGCAATCTCGTACAATCGCTTGTAGCTCCGGCTGCCTGAGTGAACTTAAACGATAACGAAGGCTAAGCCAACTATGACTAACGCTAGTGGCATTTTTCCAAGGCGGTTTCATGCCTTGCAAGGCACGCTAAGCAGTTGGTGCCGGCTGCCGTCGATAGATGGCAGTCGTTAAGCCAAGTCAGAGGTCTTGAAAACTGGACAGTAAGACCAGCCACTAGTCTCGCAAGCCTCCACCAATCCGGTCTTGGCCCCCGTAGTGGAGTATGGCCTATACCTTCCTCAGGGAAGACCCGTTCCCTTCGGTGGGGACATCATGGGTTGGTGATGATGAATACAATCTGCCGTCATTGCTACAGCAATTTTTGACACCGTTGTGCCTTAATCTAAACAGTAATTGGACAGAGCTTGTAAAACTATACAAGAATAACAAAAATACCTTAAACGTATCTGTGTCATTGGACTAACTTACCGAGTTTTGTTACGCACTGATTCGTTTTCTTCCTTGAAACGGGACTTTGCCCTCATTTTTTCCCGGTTTATTTTAATTTTACCCTCACGGCGTTTCCTTTTTCTGTGTCCTAAGTGATTTATGAAGAACTGCGACCTTACAAAACATTAAACATTAGAATGGTGGGATGCAAGCGAACGAAAATAATTTTTCGACCGGCGAACTCATAAACGGTCTGAAAATAAAACCTCTGTGCAGTGATATCAAAATGGAAAGTTAAGAAGCTCATCATAAAAAGTGTGATAAATATATCCCATACAAACACAACATATGCAATATGAAAGTGCATAAGAGGTTGCTTTAAATGTGCCTTATCTGCGCAGTCTTAAAAAATGCTGCTTAGAAACTTATTATTTTCATTGAAATTTGTACAAGTATAAAATTAAATTAAATTCATAAAATAAATATCAAAGATCCAAATCCATTCTTTTTATTGGCATTAAAACGTTATTTATTTACTATGATGACCTCAGATATAAATAAATTGAGTCATAAGTAAAATTTTTCGAATACTTACGAATTTTATTTAAAAAATGCGGTGGTAGCGCGGTCGGTAGAACACTTGGGTTCAAACCCCGGGTATGTACTAAAGATTTTTTTTATTTACATATTTTTGTGAAATTGTTGTTGCAATTCCACTCGCTAACGGAGAAAGACAACATTGCGAGTAAACTTGAGTGTTTGAGGTGTTTACACACCTCAGCGCTTGAAATTGTCAATCCCCGCAGTGGGCACGCGTGGTAATTATGCCCATACAGTGAGAAGGCCAGAGTGCTTAGTGCGAGTTTGACAGAACCAATCGAATAACTTTACTACCGCGTTAATCGAGCATTGAGTAGTGAGTATGAGTAAGTTAACCGTTCGAACTGGCAAAACGCTGTCATAGTACAACTCGTTTATTCGTGTTTTGGATGGTAAACGTGTTCACTTCTCAACGTAAACCATTACAACTTGCACTCAGCAATTTTAATTTCCATACTTGTCACTAGGTGGCGCTTTCTCGATGCCATAGAAATATGAGTTTACGTTAACGCGATCGAGCAGTTAAAAAACTCGCACTAAGCACTCTGTGGCCTTCAGTGGGACGTATATTTATGCTACATAAAAAAACTATGTTTGATAGATAGACATTTTTTATGATTATTATTTGTAAACGGAGGAAGTAGGCGCTGTCTGCTGTAATACAGGTGATGATAGCACAGCAGCGGATGCTCAATAATTTTAATTATAAACCAAAACATGTATAGTCTATTTATTCTTACATGTCGAATTTAGTAAACAAGATTCTAACCTTAAAATTGAGATTAGATGCCTAAACTAGACATTTTCTCGCAAATTCATGAACTATCATGAACTATGTTTATTAAATTGGCAGCGTGTTATCTAAAAGAGTGTTCCAGGCTACTTCATTTATGGAAATATGGAATTTTTGGACTAAAAAGTCACAGTTTGAGGTTATAATCTTGTTTACTAAATTGGACAAGTAAGAATAAATAGACTGTATGTCAAAATTTAGTTATAGTCTAGTTTTTTTTAATTTAGATAAGTCTTCTAAGTCACAAATAAGTTGCTTACTTATAATTGTACACAGAATGATTAGAATAAACGATTAGACTAGTTACGTAGGTAGTTAGACCTTAGAGGAATATAATTTGTCTTTAATGTAAAAAAAAATATTATGTCGCCTATATATGTCCCTTTTTAGGGCCTTCTCTCAGAAAGAAATGAAATGAATTTATTTGTGACCAAAATTAAATTAGCCACGGACAGGAAATACATATCTAGTAGGTATAGGGCAAAACAATCGACAGCTGCTCGATCCCTAAGAATTAGATATGTAAGCTTTATTAGTTTCATCACATGTGGCATAGTAACTAAAACATAAGGATCGATTCGACACTCCGTAAACCACAAGTACCAAGCCTGTTTCTCAGGGAAACGCCATTTTAACATAAGATAGCAAAACAGTCTGTTCGGGCCCACTCATTGTGATTGTTACCCTGGCTACCAAACTAGGTTGCCCTGTATCATGGAGGCCAGTGTTTCTACCGTCTTTGTGCGAAATATGAAAAGAAAAATAAAAGCATCTGATTTACATTTCGTTACAACTAATGCATGCAAGAACTAACATAGATACATAAAGGCTAACCAAAAAGTAAAGAGAGTTGAGAGAGAACCACAGTTAAACACTTTAGACACTCAGGTTTCCTCCCGATGTTTGCCACGGTTTTGAATGAGTAATAAAAATATTTTAATATACCAATTTAAATAATACGATGTAATAAGGTCAGACACAAGTAACAAGTTTTAATTTTGTTGTGAATACTGTACGCGATTGTACGTTCTCATGAAAATTGCAAACAGATCGCCTGAATGGAGCTTGTTAGTGTTGCATTTATTTCAGTTCTTCACAATTTGCATTTTCATTCTCATTCGGAATTGCAGAAATATTGGACACAACAAACGTGAGGGGTTCCGCGTATTACTATGTTTATTTTTCTGTTATCTGGATAAACGCTCAAACCTATTCATAAAAAAAGAATTTAAAACACTATGTTGCCAAGGAAGTAATAAATTTAAAAAAATCTAGTTTGTATTTCAAATTTAATTTTTTCCTGCTTCATGGAAGAAACTAATTTATTCCTTAAACAGAAAGCAGGTAGCGGGGCCGAAGAACGCCGGCGGGAATTTGTTAGTTCAAATCCCAGGATGTAATAATATCTTTGCTAAAAAATACAATAATTTTATATGAAATATACATTAGACGCGCACGAAATCGCATGCCAAAACTATCTGATAAAAACTAAATTTTATTTGTAAAAAGTCAATGCCACCTAAATACTGAGACAGAGAATAGACAGCGTTAAGGCCAGTTTAAAACTGGCACTAACTCCATCTCAAGAGTATTTTTGTGGAATCGACTGACAAGGTTTAAAGTAAAAAAAATCAAAAATTCACATGAGAGTTGGTGGCATCTGAATGAGGACTGCCTCAGACGGAGAGAAGTGACGAAAGCACAATAAAGAAGGGTTAAAAATAAAGTTTTATACATCTCTATCCGACGCAAAAAGTTTTGGTTACCGATACACTACATCCAACAACATCATTACTATTCTCTAAAAACACTAGAAAACACACTTTACCGCCGTTTCCTCAGCACAATCCTCACCCCAACCCCAATAAAACTCCCAGCCAATACCCGGATGAGAATCCGAAGACGTTATATCCCTAAATAGAAAGATAGCCAGGTCCATTTTTCCCGACCACATCGGAATAAATCTTTCCGAAGCTTTGGCCGGTTCAGGGCACAGATTACCCCGGCTTCCACTTAGTAGATGCGAGACGGATAACTGTACTAGTGCATTCGTTTTAGAAGCTTAGTTTTGTCGGACCCCTTTCTTGTCTTTCGGGCACTGTATTAGGGCAGGGTAAGTGATTCAGGGTCAGTTTCTGAATTGAATGTTCGCAAAGTGAACACTTAATTTCACCAGTCACACTAGTCTTGCAAGCCTCTACCAATCCGGACTTGACCGCCGAGGTTGAGTACACAGGTGGAGTATGGCCTATACATTCCTCAGGGAGGAGAATAGAGAATATATTTATTTCCACAAATCTTACAGAGTAGACACAATTTAAAACTACAACTAGTCTATGAATCATAACCATTATATTAGCTTCTGTTGCTATGCTGGGCTTGACATCTGTATTACAGCAAGCAGTGCCAATTCCCCGACGAGATGGGTCAATTTCTAGTTACAGAAGTGATCGTAGCTATAATTTATTGTGGAAAATAAATTTATATAAAACAAAGCAAAATTAAACAAATAGAAGTTATTATACAATTTTTATTTTTAATGCACTAACCCGTGCTAAGGACAATTTTAAAAACCTGTTTAGAGGCTTTTTACAATTCGCCTCTAAATAGGTTTTTAAAATTATCCTTAGCACGGGTTAGTGTATTAAAAATAAAAATAGTATAATGATGTGGGTACAGCGATATCAATCCGATGTAAAAACCTAACTGCAAAGTAGGTAGTCGGGGCTGTAAGTGATGCAATCTACTTCAGCCAGATGTCGCTGCCTGTACGTAATACAGAGAATATTGTAAAAAGAGGTCAGAAATTTCACTGATGCCGGTGAGTCACCCATTAGCTCAGTTGGAAATAGCGCTGGCACGGATAGCCAGAGGTCGCGGGTTCGAATCCCGGCATGGGTGGAATTTTTAGCCTCTAAATAGGTTTCTAATAGAAGTTATTTGTTATTTGTGAGGGGACTCGTGTCCCTCGGTGGGGACATAATATATTGATAATGATGATGAAATACTTAACTGTACTGCTATCTCTTCGAATATCACAGATAAGAGCGTTACAGAACGTTTCTTAAGGATTTACTTACTAAAATTCTCAATTCAGAAAAGGACCCATAGACGCGCCTTCGCTTGTTTTTTTAGGTAAGTAGGTACTTACTAAACATATTTTTTTTATAAAAGCAAACTAAACGTCCCACTGCAGGCCTTCTCTCTGTATGGGCTTAATCAAAACCGTGCCCACCGCAGATTGACAATTTTAAGTGTCTTAAGTGTACACATCACTTCAGACACTCAAGTTTATTCACGGTGTGTTCTTTCACCGTTAGCTAGTGGCTGACCCTTAGGGCCGGTTTGTGAATTGAGAATTTCACTAAGTAAATACTTAAGTAACGTTCTGTCACGCTATTTTCTGAGAAATTCGAAGAGACGACACTACATTAAAGTTAACTAATTACGTAGCCAAATTCTCAATTTAGAAATTTGCCTTTAGGCTAAGCGCGCACGGGTTACTTTTGTCACCGTGACTATTTCGTCACTCTTATCAAGACCGTGGATACTATGGATATGGAGATGCGCGTATGTTACGACGTGACAACTGGGTGACATTTCGCGCATCTCCATACATATTTACGGAGTGACGAAACAGTCACGGTGACAAAAGTAACCCGTGCGCGCTTAGCCTTATAGTAGTAAAGAGTGTAGAACGACTAATGAACGATGATGAAGCGAAGGTGATCTGTCAGGGTCGTGGCAAGTGGCAGTCCCTGGTCTGCCTAAGCCTCTGGCCGTGAGTGTATGTTATGCTTTGCTTAGACTGGAGAACCTGGGAATGAATAGAATATGTCATTATTTATTTATTCTGCAACTTACTGAAGGATACAAATTTTATCTTGCTCGACGGTATCGTAGAATATTGACGCCCTTCATGAAGTATTTGGAGTATTTGCCGCGTCAATACAAAATTAAATGTTCTTACCAAAGGAAACGTGGCTAGAGATTCAACGGCGTAGTAGCTATTGGGCTTCACATTTGTTTACATGTAGTTATGACAAAAACAAACGTCTTTTTAGTTATGTATCAAACGAGTCTGATCACGATTACTTATAAGGCCAAACGTAAAGTAACGTGCGGAACTAAGCTGAATACATTTACCTGATAAATAATCGCGATTAGACCCGTTCAATATATATATCTATGGGTGCGGGCATCGTAAGTCATTAATATAGTGTAGACTTTTAGTCCGGATCTACTTACGGTTGTTGTTATATCGGAAGAGTCCGACCAGAGTGCTTAGTGCGAGTTTAACAGATCCAATCGAATAACTTTACTACCGCGTTAATCGAGCATTGAGTAGTGAGTATGAGTAAGGTAACCGTTCGAACTGGCAAAACGCTGTCATAGTACAACTCGCACTCGCGTTTATTCGTGTTTTGGCTGGTAAACGTGTTCACTTCTCAACGTAAACCATTACAACTCGCACTCAGCAATTTTAATTTCCATACTTGTCGCTAGGTGGCGTTTCCTTGATGCCATAGAAATATGAGTTTACGTTAACGCGATCGAGTAGTTAAAAAACTCGCACTAAGCACTCAGGAGTCATTAATATCTTTAATTTGTAGTTGTATCGTTTGGAGGTCCAACTTTTCCATTATTATTTTTATTAATTCACTAGCAGCTTGAAGCAGATTAGTGTATATCACTTTTGTGCATTTGTAAAATATTTATCTAATCTGTTTTAAATGAGAACACTGAAAGAGCAGTAGTTGCTGCATTAAAAAGATTTTTTATTTGTTGGTGAAAATGCATACCTACTATGAAAACAACTGACCACTGTAGACCAACAGATTAGCGTATGGTTACTAAAAAAGAATCCGGACGTTAGTAAGTTGCTTTAAAAAAGCTTTTTAAGTCTTTTTATAATTGTGTGACCTTATACGTGAACGAACACATGTCCCGTATACCGTATTTGCAGACATTTCGAACATTCAAAAAGCGTAAACGTGATCAAATTGGATATCCGTATGTAGTGAACAGCCAACGAATGTCAAGTGAACTATGATATTGGGCAATGTAACACGAATATGTCGGAACGAAGTTGGAGGCTACAGGACTGTAAATTCTGGAATAAGAACTCCGCATTACATCCGGCACGATGAATATTGAGATTTCGAGATTCCACCCCCTTTTCACGCCCGATTTGCGAAACTCGGTCTTGAAGAATAACTAGTCTATACGCTACAGACGCGAAATTAGGCATACTTCTGTGAGATAATATTTAAATAACAATAATAATATTCATGGACATATTACACAGATCTCGTTAG
The DNA here is from genome assembly GCA_934045075.1 of Yponomeuta sedellus. Classification (NCBI taxonomy): domain Eukaryota; kingdom Metazoa; phylum Arthropoda; class Insecta; order Lepidoptera; family Yponomeutidae; genus Yponomeuta; species Yponomeuta sedellus. Next base: position 22,639,165 of record OW203722.1, on the reverse strand, counting down.
CCCTATACTAAGTACAACTAAATGACTTGCGTTATAGGTGCTAACTCGACGATAGATTTAATACAATTAATACATAGATAAAATCCAAAACCCGAGACAAACTAAAAAAGTTCGTTTCCTAGTTTGACCCGGCCGGGGATCGAACCCGAGACCTTCGGTTTTACAGTCAGCGTGCCAAACCGCTGCGCCGAGGCTGTCACGAGTAAGTTCTCTGGGACTTTACAATTGATAGGTGTGGCTGCAGCATTAATGTTTCCCTAAAACTTTGGCCCTTGCATTTACGTAATGAGAAGATTTATAGAGTGTCTTGCCTTCACACTAGCTTCATTTACTCTATATGGGTGAAAATACCACTGGAACGGTGCTGTTGGAATATCGGAGTATTCTAGCAAAAACCCAATCTATATCTTACTGTATGTGGGAGAATTTATTTTTCATCAGTGGCAACACTGCCTTCCTGATTGTCACTCTTGCTTGACAGATGACTTTTCATTCTTTCATGTATTTGGCGCCAATCGGTTTGTGCTCATGTATTCTTCCTAGTGAAAATATAGAAAATATGGGGGGCATGAGCAGTGGGGAGTATGGAGATCGCTGAACCGTCTGCGCGCTGCTGTTGCTCGATCCAGAGATAACCTGAAAAGATGGGGGATCCTGCCTGAAGATGCTGCCATCCTGTGCCGATGTGGAGCTGCACAAACAACAATGCATCTTTGTGTCTGCCCTGAAGCTCCACAGTGCAGTTTGCGGGATCTCATGGAGGCATCACCCAGCGCGCCCGCAGTGGCGCGGTTTTGGGAGCGAGATGTCTGATAGGAGGGCAGCGCTTTCGACAAAAAGGAAGAAGTGAAAATATAGAAAGAGGAAGAAGTGAAAATATAGAAAATTTAATTTCAGTAATGTCGTTTCACTTTGCCCGTAGTCCAACTTTCCAACAGCTGCTAACTAATGTTTCAGAATTTTAAGGTATTAATGGCACTTTTAGAATATAAGGAGGAGGACAATATTATTATGTAGATTGCAACTGATGTATTATTTTTAATATGATTTGCTACAAGATAGTCATTTAGAAGTTAAGAATCCCAGGATTGGTATATTCAAAAAGCAGTTAAAAGGGCGCTATATAATCTATCTATTTCTATATAACTTTGAACTACGAGTACGTAATATTTACTATTTATTTAATGTTTTGCTTAAAGTAAGTTATTTGTAAGGATTTTAGAAGTTTATTTTGTATGCAGACCAATTTTTTATTGCTTCTACAACTGTCCAAGATTTGTTGGAAGAAATTTCTTACAGAGACAAGCTTGCATTTGTACATATCATATCTTATGTTCCTGTTCAATGTTTTGTGTTCAAAAATATACTCGTATATGTATTATGGTCATTGAGGATATTTTTTCTGCCTCTTGCCCTTGCCATATCGATCTAAAGGCAATTATTATTTTGTGTGGACAGTCTACAAACGGAGTGTAAATTGTTGAAGTAAAATTCTGATTCCTTATAAGATTTTTATTGTGCTAATTTTGAGTTCATTCAATTCCATTAATTCTTGTTTATGACCTTCCTAAGATTCTGTGAGTTGCGGAGTTGTCGAGAATACGATTTTTTTCCCCTTATTGCAGACAGCTGGAAGTTGAGAAACCTAGAAAAAAACGACACAAAATAAATACGTACTATAAATAAGTGATTAGTAGCAAACACGGAAATACAATTTATAATTTTATATTCTTAGTTTTGATAAAATTGTACAGAACCTTGACACTAAGGGCAACACAGAACAAAAGGAGTACATTCTATTCCGGCACAAATGTTGGTCATCAACTCGAGAAGCCTCTGCCAATATTTTTTTGATAGTGAATTATTTATTGTAAGTGACCAGAGATGTTAGAATTCACGTGACGAACTGATTATTACCACCTTATGTAAGTAATAGTCATTTCGGTCATTTTCTACCAAATGAAGACTGATTTGCATAACTTCTTAGATATCACTTAAATAGCCATTAAAATTGACTTATGTATGAAGGTTTTTAGCTAAATGATATCTAGTGTGAGACGAACAACCGACGACGCGAGCTCCGTCTCTGTTCACCATGATTAAGCTCTGCGAATCGGAGCGAAACATGGTCGGACTTTTCCGACATAACAAAACCCGTAAGTAGATCCGGACTAAAAGTCTACAATGTGTTGTCCTTACGAAAGTTTTAGTTCAAAAATGCTATCCCATTTAAAAAAGAATTGCAAGTCAGCCAAAGTGTATTTTGTTTAGACTAGAGTCAAACGTCGGAGTAAACTGGCTTTTCCGCAATGAGCTCGTATTTGCCTAAATAAAGTCACTGATGATATGAATAAATGACTGGCATATGCAACAGAGTAACAAGTCTTATCTTACTCGTACTTATCTATGATCTTTTGGAGGCGGCTCAGTGACAGATATTCCTTTTCATTTCACCCCCATTTCATACGTGAAATAGACGGTTTATCTTTCGAGTTTTATGTGGCGCTCCACGCTTCTACTCCGGAAGTGTGATTTGTGGCATGATTATTATTTAACTTTCAAAAATTGGTGAACTCGTCAAAAGGTCAATCACTAGATTCGTCTAAGTTGCCTAAATTTATTAATTTGCATATGTTTCAGAAAATAAAATTTCAAACATTTCTGAAAAGGGAATCTAACAATTTTAACAGTTTTTCTAGCACTAAAATCACCAATTTGCTGTGATGATTATGCATGCGTGATGATAAGGGTACATAATTTTTTAGGTTTACCTAGCAATGACTAATCGTGTTTACTAATAGCATCCACAATTTTCTTATTAATATTCTTGCTAAATCGTGTATAAAATAATAAGAATAGGTAAATTTAGTATCCGTTTTCGAATATATCCCGGACTTTTGTTACAGCCTATATCGTTCTTAAATTTAAGCGCAATAGATATACTGCTTGGCGCGTGGGATGCCTTGGACGAGGCTTAGGTCAATCAATCAAGCAGTCCGTACGACTGTACCGTCTATTAATTTCTTACTTACACTTTTTAATATTACTTGATTGTGTATAAGTTTTCATATTAAATTATTGATTATGTAATTTTGTAAATACTACACTTTTATTCTATTTATTTTTGGTTTATATGCCCTCCGGCACTGCCACTGGCAGGCCGGCCTGGCAGGGCCGCCATATAGTATGAAGATCAGAGTTTAAGCTTATTATTGAAACTGCGTCTATATAAGTTACCGTTGTGTATTGCACTGTGTCAAAGAGAGCAAGCTACCTTATAAGACTATAAATGCGTAGGTCAGGTGTCACCACCCTAGATATCAGCATGTTCTGGCAGGATCTCCAATGAATTGAAATAAAATATATTAACAAACGCGTTTATCTGTAATTAACACATTAGCAGTAGCTATCACACAAGTCCAACTTGAATCGTGGTGGCACATAATAGTACCTACATCAATATAAGAAACACGAGTGAGAAACTTAAGTGAAGTTAAAAAAATCCAATCCAATCTAGGCGTGTATTTACGGAGCGCAACGGGAGCAACTCAATGAAATAGCACTTCATAGAAAGACTTCATTTGCATTGCCTATAAAAGTGTTCGGAATTCGCTCCGATCTGAAACATTAGTATGCTAATTCTCTGTTTATAGTCGACTACTTCACTTGCTCCTGAAAATAGACTTGTTGGAGATACGATAGTCGATGGCAAGTGAAAATAACATTGCTATTTTATTACTGTTCATCTGCTTGCTTTTGTTTGTTAGTTCACGAGAAGGAACGTGCTATTAAACTTTTTACCCGGAGTACAAAACGAGGGCAATGTGCCTAGTTCGTATGTATGTATGTATGTGTGTATGTATGTATGTATGTATGTATGTATGTATGTATGTATGTATGTATGTATGTATGTATGTATGTATGTATGTATGTATGTATGTATGTATGTATGTATGTATGTATGTATGTATGTATGTATGTATGTATGTATGTATGTATGTATGTATGTATGTATGTATGTATGTATGTATGTATGTATGTATGTATGTATGTATGTATGTATGTATGTATGTATGTATGTATGTATGTATGTATGTATGTATGTATGTATGTATGTATGTATGTATGTATGTATGTATGTATGTATGTATGTATGTATGTATGTATGTATGTATGTATGTATGTATGTATGTATGTATGTATGTATGTATGTATGTATGTATGTATGTATGTATGTATGTATGTATGTATGTATGTATGTATGTATGTATGTATGTATGTATGTATGTATGTATGTATGTACGTATGTAGATATACATACATAACCTAGAGAACCCCTTAACCAATCAGATTTTGAGAAGTAGTCAATTGATACGTCGTGTTTGTGTGATTGTCATAGGCTATATGAAATCAATATAACATGAGAAAAAAAACTGTAGTCAGCAGACGGTCACCCATCCTGTTCTTGATCGCGCCTGTTGTTGCTTAACTCAAGTGCTTGATTCCAATCACTCGGTTCGCCTACGCCACGAGCGCTTCATAATATAGATAATATAAGAATACTCTTTATTATATACCGGAAAAATAGTAAATACAGTAAATTCCTCACTTTCGGAATAAATATGATTCAACTGGTATCATAAACATATTTACACTATGTTACGCACACAAATAAATCAAGACATTCTAACAATTAAATATAATTAAACACCCACACAGCACTTGTCTTGCGCCTTCATTATGAAACGTGTCACGTATACATCTGTGTGCAGAAACTGAACATCTACTGGACTTTGTCGTACAATTGTGTGACTCAGTATCACTTTGACGTATCAGATATCCACTAAAATACGGTATTCACTATGTATGATACATATTACGAATGATATCTATCTTCTTCTTCTTCAGGCTATATTAGTCCACTGCTGGACATAGCCCTCCCCTAATGAGCGCCATATCACAAGGTTGTGCCATCATTGGGGGGCAATACCCATAATGACTGATATCTATAAGCAGAGCTAAGTAAAGATTTCGCTTTTGCACACATATGTATACGTGAAAAGTTACGTAATCAAGGCGCTGGTCCCAAAATAGGAAATCCTGTGCCATGTTACAACCAAAGAAGTATATCACAACCATGAAAATACACCCAGCCTAGGTAGTGCAATAATACTAGTCAGGGAAAGTTATGGCCTAGGTTCCCATCGATATCAACCCTTGCATGTCCCCACTGTTGGGGCACGGGTCTCTTCCTGCATCGCAGGAAGGTTAGGCCATACTCCACCACGGGGGCCAAGTTCGGGTTGGTGGAGGATTGTAAGACAGTGGCGGGCCTTACTGTCAGAAATCAAGCCGCCCCCCCGTGAGGCCTCTGACATGGCTTAACGACTGCCATTACATGACAGCCGACACCAATGGCTTAACGTGCCTCGGGAAGCACGGAAGAGCTCGGAAAAATGCCACAAGCGGTAGTCACAGGACGGTCACCCATCCTGCACCTAACCACCCCTGTTGTTGCTTAACTCAAGTGATTGATTCCAATCACTCGGTTCGACTAGGCCACGAGCGGTTCCCATGTAGACGTAATAATTTTTTTTTTGTGTTTAATTATTATTATTTTATGTGTTCTTGTCGGAGATTTATTGGATATCGTTCTGTGCATGTTTTTTTTACTAAACGCGACACTTTTTGTAACTATTTTATTTTGTATTGACATTTTTATCTTAATTGGTACCTACGTAGTTCAATATGACGTCGACTTTACCAGAGCGGTTTATAAAAACACCAAAGCTCCTATAACATGTTGTATTAATTAATGACCCGCGATGCTCCGCGATATATTTAACGGGTCTAATCGCGATTATTTATAAGGTAAAACGTTATTATCTTGATGCCGAGAATGAAGGTAATTACGTTAACATAATAATGTTTTACAAAATAATAAACAATCGCGCTTAGACCCGTTTAATGTATAACTACAAAGTTCAGTGTCGCAATACCACACGATAACCGTGAAGGAAAACATCGTGAGGAAACCCGCGGCTTGGTTGGCTCCGCACGTATTGACTAGTCTTTCCTGTGGGCTAGGCCGACTAAGCTGTCAGGATGGTATAGGTGCTGGTCAAGCCTACACCATCTATAAAAAGCCATGACCCAGGCACTACAGCGTCGGAGTGGTCCCTTCACCCATCTAGTGTGAGTGAAGATACCACTGGACGCTGTATAAATCATCTCATTAAGTAGATGCAAAAAGGCCAATATTATTACATAGTTCAGTCATTGAAATTCAATGGTTCAGTGTAGTATTTCTTAGCGATTCGCGATACTCATACATAGTTATATATCAAACGGGTCTAATCTACAAAAATCAAAACGGACTACCTACAATAATTGACTGCACTCGGCACTTCAGTCTACCCAACACCACGGCAACTGTAACGCTGCCGAAACGTCGGGAAATAAGGTAATTACGTTTTACCTAATAAATAATCGCGATTAGACCAGATTAATATACTAACTACAGTTCAGTATCAAAACAACTCTTTAAATCTTATCGTCGTTTCGATGTTTTAATAAACTGCAAACGCTTTTGTGAACGAGAAAAAAAAACACACATCGTATGAAAAGGCTTGGTGTTGCTGTGATGAATGAGTCTTCTTTTTTTCCAACGTTTCGCTCCCTTTGGAGTAGGAACGTAATCTCCTAATAGATTTACCTCGGATTTTTCAATAATATTGCCGAAGCGGCAACGCATTGGTAGTTGAATAAAGGTAGGCTTGAAAACAGCTCTTTTTGATTTAATTCATTGACGCGCGGAAGAGTAACGTGAATTTCAATTGTGGCTGAAAGATTTCACAAAATTCTCGAAAAATGTAACGCATCTTTCTTAGCACGATATTCCATTTTGCAGAACTAAACCTCCCCACTAATATCTGGGTCACAATTTTATGTAGCCTGTAAGAGTTAGTGTACTGCAGGGCACATGCTACCTCAGAGAGAGAGAGTATGGGCTTAATTACCACGCATGCCCGCCGCGAATTGGCAATTTCAAGCACTCAGGAGAGTATGGGCTTAATTACCATTCATGCCCGCCGCGGATTGGCAATTTCAAGCACTCAGGAGAGTATGGGCTTAATGACCATGCATGCTCGCCGCGGATTGGCAATTTCAAGCACTCAGGAGAGTATGGGCTTAATTACCTTGCATGCCCGCCGCGGATTGGCCATTTCAAGCACTCAGGAGAGTATGGGCTTAATTACCATGCATGCCCGCCGCGGATTGGCAATTTCAAGCACTCAGGAGAGTATGGGCTTAACTACCATGCATGCCCGCCGCGGATTGGCAATTTCAAGCACTCAGGAGAGTATGGGCTTAATTACCTTGCATGCCCGCCGCGGATTGGCCATTTCAAGCACTCAGGAGAGTATGGGCTTAATTACCATGCATGTCCGCCGAGGATTGGCAATTTCAAGCACTCAGGAGAGTATGGGCTTAATGACCATGCATGCCCGCCGCGGATTGGCAATTTCATGCACTCAGGAGAGTATGGGCTTAATTACCATGCATGCCCGCCGCGGATTGGCAATTTCAAGCACTTAGGAGAGTATGGGCTTAATTACCATGCATGCCCGCCGCGGATCGGCAATTTCAAGCACTCAGGTTTCAGACGCTTTCAGCTTTCGTGCTTCGTAAGGCACGATAAGCCGTTGGTGCCGGCTGTCAAGTAAAGGCAAGTTAAGCCATGTCAGAGGCCTCATGGGCGGCTTGATAACTTCTGACAGTAAGGCTCGCCACTGTCTTACAATCCTCCACCAACTCGGACTTGGCCCCCGTGGTGGAGTGTGGCCTAACCTTCCTGCGATGCAGGAAGAGACCCGTGCCCCAACAGTGGGGACACCCAAGGGTTGATATCGAAGGTTTCAGATACTAAGGTTTCCTAGTTTTTCAGGTTTCTTCAAGATGTTTTCCTTTACAGAGAATATGGGCTTAATTACCACGCGTGCCCAACGAAAATTGGCAATTGCAAGCGCTGAGGTATTTGAATACCTCAGACACTCCGTTTTCTAGAATTTCAGGTTTCTTTACGATGTTTTCCTTCACAGTGAGCGAGTGACGGTGTTGCTATTGGTTTTGCTGGGTCACATGTAGTGACTGCTGTGTGGTGTCGCCTGTTGTGTGGTGTCGGCCTAGAGAATAGCACCAACCTATACTCTTCCCGCGGGTGTCGTTAAAGGCGACTAAATGACACAAACCGGGGGTGGGCAGCAGCGCTCCCTGCAGTACGATTCCACCGAACTGCGATCCCCAACCCGCATGCCCAGCACGGGGATCATGGGCATTACCCCCTATGATAGCACAATGTGGCGCTCTTTAGGGGAGGGCTATGTCCAGCAGTGGACTAGTATAGCCTGACGACGATGACATGTAGTGAAATAATAACTACAATCTCCTCCAATTAGTTGATCATGCAGGGAAAAATACAGGGCCGCAGAAGAACTCACAGCTTGCTAAATTTGGATGTATGGTTTCAGAGAGGCACCATCAATTTGTTTCGTTTCGTCGTCAGGCTATTATATTAGTCCACTGTTGGACAATTTGGACATAGCCCTCCCCTAATGAGAGACATAGCGCCCTGTCTTCAGCTTACCGCATCCGTCATCTGCCTGCAGTTTTTCGCAGATCGTCATCCCACGTCGGAGGGCGTCGTACGCTACGTTTGCCGAGTCGCGGTCTCCACTCACGTTTGGACACGTTTACTCCAACGGTTATCGGTTCTCGTGGCCACAATGATAGCCGACCTCCAATAGGAGACGGCACAACAAAAAGAACATAAACATCAGAGTGATGCTTTTCCGACTGTTCATGTCGGCTTTAAGAAATCTTTTACGGCCTAGGCCTCTTTAGCGCAGCGGTTTGGCACGCTGACTATACACCCTAAAGTCTCGGGTTCGATCCCCGGCCGGGTCAAACTTTTCTCGTTTGTCTCGGATCTTGGATGTTATCTATATATTTATTGTATTAAATCTATCGTCGAATTAGCACCTATGGCACAAGTCATTTAGTTGTACTCGGTAATATGTCCATGAATATTTATTATAATTATTTTACAGGAATAATGTTGCCTTTGGACATGTTGTTTGTTTCGCTATCTCTTCGAGGCTCGGGAAAATGTCACTAGTGGTAGTCACATGGTCACCTTTCCTGCTCCTGACCGCGCCTGTTGTTGCTTAACTCAAGTTACTGATTCCAATCACTCGATTCGACTAGGCCACAAGCGCTTCTTATTCATTTTATGAAAGCTTAAAACTTTAAAAGGAAAAACGGCATTTCCTTAGACACGACCCTTACGCGAAGTCATATAGAATTCCGAATGCGTCGAAAGTTATATTTTTCTAGCGCAAACGTTGCACACACTTTCCGGAGCAAATTTTAAAATAAATCAACTTCAAGTTGTAACATCAGCGGTGAAAAATGGCAACAAACTTCCATTATGGTAAAAGCTGTGCCGTTAGAAATAGTGACTCGTGGCGATGGTGCTTCGCCTCGTTTTTCATGAGCCGTTAATGCCTCTAGGTTGTGTTAGTGCCTTTTGCATCCGAGACTAAAAACTCGACCAATCGAGTGTTAATTAAAAAGAAATCACTTTTTTCATCGATACGATATCAACCCTTGTACGTCCCCAGCTGGGGCACGGGTCTCTTCCTGCATCGCAGTAAGGTTAGGCCATATTTTACGGGGCCAAGTCCGTATCGGTGGAAAATTGTAAGACAGTAGCGGGCCCTTTTGTCAAAAGTTATCAAGCCGCCTATGAGACCTCTGACTTGGCTTAACGACTGATCTTGCACGACAGCCGGCACCGACGGCTTAACTTGTCTTGCAAAGCACGGGAGCGCTCGGAAGTAATGCCACTAGCGGTAGTCACGGGATGGTCACCCATCCAGCACCTGACCGCGCCTGTTGTTGCATAATTTGTGCTTGGTTCCAATAACTCGTTGGTTCCACCAGGTCACTATCGCTTCCAAATGCTGCGAATTTTATGGTTTAAGTCGCTCATTTAACCTTTTTTAGGGTTTCGTAGTTAACAAGGAACCCATATCCGTCTGTTTATTTACCTATCTACCTCACCTTTATTTTCTCGTTTAGTGTGGGGATCGTGGATTGGTTGTACAAAAACATTGTAAGCGAAGAATAATACGATATTTAAGGTAAGTGAAATAAAATCCTGATATCAACTCTTGCCGGTTTTTGTCACTGTCACTTTTATTTCTCTACTTTGTTTTCGTGTGCAATAAAAATATTTTTATCTTATCTTTCTTTATCTACTTACTCTACATACCGTAGGAATGCCCTCGTTATACTTTGCTCTCGAGTGGTGCCAATCAATTAACATATATCATTGATCTACAATTCATGGTTTAATATAACAATTTGGTGACATTACAAAGCCGAAATAAGTTGACCAATTCTAATCATTATCACAGTATACATAGAAGTATCATAAGAACACTGTTGATAGTACAATCGCTTTCCAATTGTATAACCCGTGCAATTAACTCGGCAACTCACACAATTCGGTCTTTTGCACGCGGATTGCCTACTTGATTTACGTGGGTTATACCATTGGAATGACACTATGGTATTTCTTTTTCTTAGTACACTAACAAAATGAGGCAAATAGCAGCCATACTCGTGCTTATTTTATGCAATTTAATATTCAAAATCGAAGTGTGTAGTACGTAGATTTTGGGAGCTGGTGGTAGGCCTTCGTCGTGACTTGTAACCACGTACTAGACATAAGTATAGACGCTACGCAAACACGTGGCATCTTAGACCTATTCTAAAAACCTATTTAGAGGCTACAAATTCCACCCAAGCCGGGATTAGAACCCGCGACCTCTGGCTATCCGTGCCAGCACTCTTTCCAACTGAGCTAATGGGCGAATCACCAGCATCAGTGAAATTTCGAACCTCTTTACAAGATTCCCTGTATTACGTATCTTAGACCTAATTTAAAAAAATTGTATCTTAGACTAATTCTAAAATTTTGTATCTAAGACCTCATTCTTAAGTTTGGTATCTGAGGCCTGACTTTTAATTTCTGTATCGTAGGCCTATTTTTTGATTTTGTTCTTGCTGAGGCTTAATAGTTGTTTTTAGGACTAATTCCTAATTTATGATTTTTTAAGTACAACTTAAGAACAGATTCAACGGTAGCAGTGTAAAGATACATTCCATGATGACCTGATTTGTGACTAGTTAATGCACCCGGAGACTTCATTTTTAAAACAGCACTCCGGTTGAAAGAAAACAATATGTCGGCGCGGATAAAGGGTTGCCTTGGCGCTTTTTAGACGGGCTAGAAATAAATCATAAGCTACACACTCCGCGTACTTTTTCAGCATTTCTGAGAGAGAATTCTTAACAAATGAAAAGGGACAGAACATGAAGATGTTTTCCTTGTTACTGCTTCAACTGTAATTTCTAATCTCAGTATCTTCTTCTTCTTCTTCAGGCTATATTAGTCCACTGCTGGACATAGCCCTTCCCTAATGTGCGCCATAGCGCAAGGTTGTGCCATCATTGGGGGGTATTGCCTATAATCCCCACGCTGGGCATGCGGGTTGGGGAACGCAGTTTGGTGGAATTGTACTGCAGGGGGCGCTGCTGCCCACCCCCCGGTTTGTGTCTCTTAGTCGCCTTTTACGACACCCGCGGGAGCATAATCTCAGTTTAATGATAAAGTTTTATAACACAAACATGAACGCTCGTGGCCTAGGCGAACCGAATGATTGGAATCAATAATTTGAGTTAAGCAACAACAGGCGCGGTCAGGTGCAGGATGGATGGTCGTCCCATGACTACTGCTAGTGGCATTTTTCCGAACGGTTCCGTGCTTCGCAAGGCACGTTAAGCCGTTGGTGCCGGCTGTCATGCAATGGCAGTCGTTAAGCCATGTCAGAGGCCTTATGGGCGGCTTGATAACTTCTGACGGTAAGGCCCGCCACTGTCTTATAAACCTCCACCAACCCGGACTTGGCCCCCGTGGTGGAGTATGGCCTAACCTTCCTGCGATGCAGGAAGAGACCCGTGCCCCAGCAGTGGGGACATACAAGGGTTGATAACGATAACACATTTGCTGGTAAAAGATCTCTTATTTCACCAATTTCAATATCGTATTTTATCTCACGTACTTGTGCGGTATTGTAATGTAAAACGCACGAGTTTCTCTTTAATAAGATAAAACGCACGGTTAATCAAGATGCTCTGTCCAAAACGAACGATACTTTTTAAAATGATAGCAAAGGGTTTTATGTCAGAAAAGTGCTCAACATTTTATAAATAAAATTAACTATGGGTGATAGATAAATAGATCGATAAAAAAACACTTTATTACACAACCAGAAAAATATTACCACCATGATTTCTTAAGTCTAAGTAATGTTATACAATTGGTAATGTTATACGGTCTTATTGCTAAGAGCGATCTCTTCCAGACTATCTTTGGATGGAGTGGATTGCCTGAAGAATATAGACGGTACGTGGTGCATGTACATAAATAATTAAATCGAAAATATAAAAATTACCAAACAGCAAAAGAGTGCGAGAATATAATAACTAATAATTACCTACGACAAAGTACATATATTTCAATAATAATAGATACCTAAAAAATAAATACATATACAATCAAAGACATATACGCATCAGTTTTCCAGTTTATGCAGTGAGGTAGTGGGATTTCACCAATGCCTTAAAACAAGCCTAGGACTTTGCTTTTCTCACTTCCACGGGCAGATCATTCCAAAAATGGACTGCCTGAACCGTGAAAGAGGAGCCATACAATTCGTCGTCAGGCTAGACTAGTCCACTGCTGGACATAGCCCTCCCCGAAAGAGCGCCACGATGTGTTATTATAGGGGGTAATGCCCATAATCCCCACGCTGGACATGCGGGTTGGGGATCGCAGTTTGGTGGAATTGTACTGCAGGGGGCGCTGCTGCCCACCCCCCCATTTGCCACAAAATTATTAAAATATAATTCTTAATTTCACAAATTGTTCAAAATTTTCTAACTGCTTTTAATCGGTGGCGCAGCGGTTTGGCACGCTGACTGTAAAACCGAAGGTCTCGGGTTCGATCCCCGGCCGGGTCAAACTAGGAAACGAACTTTTCTAGTTTGTCTCGGGTCTTGGATGTTATCTATGTATTTATTGTATTAAATCTATCGTCGAGTTATCACCTATAACACAAGTCATTTAGTTGTACTTAGTATAGGGCTAACGAGATCTGTGTAATATGTCCATGAATATTTATTTATTTTATTTATTTATTTCTTTATTTATTTATTTATTTATTTATTTATTTATTTATTTATTTATTTATTTATTTATTTATTTATTTATTTATTTATTTATTTATTTATTTATTTATTTATTTATTTATTTATTTATTTATTTATTTATTTATTTATTTATTTATTTATTTATTTATTTATTTATTTATTTATTTATTTATTTATTTATTTATTTATTTATTTATTTATTTATTTATTTATTTATTTATTTATTTATTTATTTATTTATTTATTTATTTATTTATTTATTTATTTATTTATTTATTTATTTGTTTGTTTGTTTGTTTGTTTGTTTGTTTGTTTGTTTGTTTGTTTGTTTGTTTGTTTGTTTGTTTGTTTGTTTGTTTGTTTGTTTATTTATTTATTTATTTATTTATTTATTTATTTATTTATTTATTTATTTATTTATTTATTTCTCTAAGTAGATAGATAGAGAACAGTTTATTGTACATAAAAAGGAAATTACATAGGTATTTCTTAACCTAAAGGTATAGACGGCGGCCTTATCACTAAAAGTGATCTCTTCCAGACAACCTAAGTAATTAAGTATTTATTTGTTCAAGGAAGTCCGAGTTGTATTTATTTCCTCTCAAATATGTTATAAAACGTCGGATGACATATGTACGCTTTGATAATTATAGCCTCTGTTTTATTGTATCCCTCACCTACGGCTTGGGCTAGCAATATCGCCTCGGCTGTAATTTGCAACTTACCGCACTTATATCATAATAATGTACCTACTATTAAACGGCCATTATTATATAGAGCTTTCAGAAATGTTTGTACTTGGTTTGGTACGTTAGAAGGTGTCACAAAAATAGCTTTGACATAAATTGTTTTTTATCGCTCTTTTTTGATTCCCTTTTCTTCTTTTTTATTTTCATTTCACGAAGATAAAATCTACTTCACTTAAGAGGAAATAACGTCTTGGTAACATTTCATTTGTGTCTCTGCCTAAAAACATATTCAGATATAACTTTAACAAGTTATATCATTGTAATTTTCAAGTTCAGAGCTTAACAGCTCTGAACTTGAAAATTACAATGTTAATTATTATCTTATGTTATGTTACTTAGGATTACAAGTAACATAACATAACATTTACCTTACCGACCTCTGTGGCGCAGCGGTAGCGCATTAGCCCACCATTCGATAGGTCCCGGGTTCGATCCCCGGCTGAAAAAAAACCCTAGGTCTTGAATGTTCACGTGATTGTGATGTCGTTTTTTCTGGTACCCACGACGCAGGGTATCCTAGTGTGGGGCCAGACGCCCCACACTATGTATGTGACAGTATGTAGATGGTATGTTATAATTACTACTACTACTTTTATTTGCACTCAACCTCATATTTTAAAACTGTAGCAAACACAACAAAGTTTCGGTCTCAAGATTTAGGCTGGCAAAGGTTTAATACATCCTTAATACGGCATTGTACACGCTTTTACAATAAGATCCCTGGAGATTAAGCTTGCCAAAAACGCGGTTCAAACACTGTGTAATGTTTCAACCCCGTTTGTGGCGGTTGTGCCAAAAAGGCTACTATAACATTACAACATAACATAACCTCACGCTTGTAACCCAAAGGGGTAGGCAGAGACTAGGGACAGCCACTTGCTACGATCCTGACAGATCAGTTTCGCTTCATCAACGTTCATAAGTTGGGAACATGGGCATGCACGCACGCCGCTTCCGGGATTTTATCTTCCCCTTTTCTAATACATCCCCTATTTGGTCGAAGTGTGTCCGCCTGGGAGGTCCCACTATAACATTATTATTACGTGATTGACAATCATGTCCGAAATTAATACCAGTTCAATACATAAGTACTAGGCTTTAGTACAATTATTAAACTCTTTTAATTAATTATGGAAAGAAAGAAGCGCTCGTGGCCTAGGCGAACCGAGTGATTGGAATCAATCACTTGGTTAAGCAACAACAGGCGCGGTCAGGTACGGGATGGGTGAGCGTCCCGTGACTACCGCTAGTGGCATTTTTCCGAGCGCTTCCGTGCTTCGCAAGGCACGTAAAGCCGTTGGTGCCGGCTGTCATATAATGGCAGTCGTTAAGCCATGTCAGAGGCCTTATGGGCGGCTTGATAACTTCTGACAGTAAGGCTCGCCACTGTCTTACAATCCTCCACCAACCCGGACTTGGCCCCCGTGGTGGAGTATGGCCTAACCTTCCTGCGATGCAGGAAGAGACCCGTGCCCCAGCAGTGGGGACATACAAGGGTTGATAACGAACGACGATGGAAAGACTGTGAAAAGACTAAGTTAAGAGTTTTTTCGTCATATTTTTTTCTAAAATGACACCTAGTTTTACTCGTAACGTTAATTAATCACAGTTGCTGTGTAATTTTAAAATTTGATTTGATTCGTCTCCCCTGCATCTCCTGCGGGTTTACTGAAAATTCATTTAGCATTAAGTTCATATTTTAATACCTTTGTTTATGTGATAAATAAATAACAATTAGGTACAATTTCTAAAACACTTCGAGTCAAACAGACATAATCGGCGGATCATCAATATTTACATTTCAATTGCGGATTTGACCATAAAGTAACTGAGTAGCATGCACAGATCTAAAAGTCTACGTAATGTCGACTGTACTATTTAGAAATGATACGCAGACCGCATCGTTCAACTAAAAAACATTATATTATAATGTATAGAAAAAAACCCGACTCCCAAAAAGTCATGCAACGCGACTCATTTCTGGAGTTTCCTGTCTTATCAAACGTGACCTCTCAATCGATTCTTTTTATGTTGACTGAGGTTGATAATTCATAAGATTTGTCAAAGCCTTCTTTTCAAGGTTCTAAGGTACTTTTACTTTTTACCCGTTTGTCCGGGTAAAAAGAAGAATCCCGAACGAAGGGTAACGCGTCTTGCCTGTATCTATATTATGTATGTATGCCCAATTCTATGTTTTCTAAAATGTTTAATTCCGTTTGTTATTAAAAGGTTTTTTTTATTTCTTATTGACTTGAAAACAGAAAAAGGCTTGTTGTGTCCCTTATTTAGTTTCTTGAAGCATTATACACAGAGTTGCATCAATACTTTTTATTTTACACCTCATCTTTTTCAAAATCGTGATGTAAATAGGAGGCCCTAGAAACTTACACATTTCCGCGCCAAAATTCATTATCCTCCTTCCCTTCCCCAGTCGGTTCAAAGTAGTTCAGTTTGTTTACTTTGTTTCCATAATCGTTATATCAAATGCACTCCTCGCTCCCCTATATCGGTATTTGCCGCCACTCACCAACTCAAGCGGATAAAACAAAAAGCTTTACACTCAACAGCTGCCGCGACAGCCTAAGGCCGCTTCGGCACTGCTGACGTAAATAAGAATCGAGATTTTTCGTGACGAGTTTGTAGAAAAATTTCGCGCTTCTCTATTAAGCTACTTCTCCACTGCTTATGTAAATAAGAATCGAGATTTTTTGTGAGGAGTTTGTAGAAAAATAACTCGTTTCTCTGCTAAGCCACTTTTCCACTGCTTATGTAAATAAGAATCGACATTTTTTGTGACCAGTTTATAGAAAAAAAAACTAGTTTTGCTACTAAGCCGCTTTTCAATGGTGACGAAATGGGAATGGGAAAAAATCTCGGTTCTCACATGAGAACCGAGATTTTTTGTGACAACTTTTTAGGAAAATAGCTCTCTTCTCTTTTAAGCCGTTTCTCTACTGCTGATGTCAATAAGAATCGAGATTTTTGTGACGACTTTATAGAAAAATAACTCGCTTCTCAATTAAGTCGCTTCTCCACTGCTAACGTAAATAAGAACCGAGAGTTTTCATGACGAGCTAATAGGAAAATAACTCAAATTTCTATTAATTGACTTCAACGGTGGACCAATGGCTTTAGAGCCATTGCCCTTGGCAACCAAAGATGGGTAGGCTTTATTGAAAATATTCTTTGTTATTCGAAAAATGTAACTAATTGAACACGCTTTTATTTGCGTAAAACAATATAATAAAGAATAATTAACGGCAGCCTTTGTCGAGCAGTGGACTGACATCAGCTGATTATGATGATGATGAAAAGAAATGTCATTCGAAATCACACATTTTTAATGGCAACTTTTTGTGGTGATGCTATGGCGCGTTTTATTGACGCAGAATTGAATGAATACATCAATTACGTTGAACTGTACCTCTGATCCTCTACACAGACTCAAGTTTATAACTACACTGCGCATTAACCACCGCGATATGACCCTACAATGAAGGTTGTACGTTATCAACCCTTCTATGTCCCCACTGCTGGGGACATACAAGGGTTGATAACGTAACCCGTGCGGGTCTCTTCCTGCATCGCAGGAAGGTTAGGCCATACTCCACCACGGGGGCCAAGTCCGGGTTGGTGGAGGATTGTGTCTTACAATAACTTCTGACAAGCCGCCCGTAAGTCCTGTGACATGGCTTAACGACTGCCATTATAGTGAAGGTTGTACGCTCTTGACTAATGCCTTTTTAATGTAGCCTATATAAGTCCCAATGCAGCGCACATCTGTAGTGGGCTGCCTTCTATAGAAACAGAGTGTATGGGCCTAATTACTATGCATACATACGGCGAATTAGCAATTTCAAGCAGTGACGTACTTCAACACCTCAGACCCCCAGGTTTCCTCATAATTATCATCATTGTCATCAGCCATTCGACGCCCATTTCAAGACATAGGCCTCCTTTATGGTTTTTCAAGCATCAAGGTCTTATACCGTCCGTATACACACGCTTTTTCCTTTAACCCCCATCTAACTCTTTCCTTGATGACGTGACATGAGGAAACCTGCCACTCAGGTTTTGTTGATTAACATCATGCTTTTCTACACAGTTAGCGCGTGCATCGCATAGCATCGCTTCTGCCTCACGATAAAAAGTCTCCGTGTGCAATGGCCTTTAATGGAACTTCCCCCCACCAAGTCAATGTAGAGACGGATTTGTATTGCCCGACCTCTGATTTGTGAGGTGACAGGATAAATAATGGCGACATTGACGTATTGCGTACGGTAGGGGATTTTCGTGAGAAAGTTCCCAAAGATTTTTAGAGGATCCATCACTTTTGCGCTTGGCGAAAGATTGGGCTTCACGATTTTGGGCGGTGATTACTTTTTGTTTCATTATTTTTTTGCCACATAAATTAGTAAATCAAAATGTTTTGTTTTTTGAACTTAATACATAAGTTACTTTGCGCAGGTTTAATATTTCGAGTTATTTATATTAGCGTGGCGTAGAAAATAACTAACATTATAACATTAAAATTATCACATAAATAATTTTTGTGTCGCATTTGAAAAAGATGACACAACATCTTTATAAATTGTAGCCTACGTATTGTTCTGATGTATAAGGTTAAATCAATGTAAAGCAATGTAAACAAACCATCCATCCATCCAGCCATCCATACTTACAAACTTTCGCGTTTATAATATTAGTACGATACGTCCTACTAAAAGGCACAAACCTTCTTTCGGAAAATATATTAGGTAACAAAACCGGCAGTTAAGTTATCGTAGTATTATGATATATAGGATGGCATAATTATGTTCTAATAACTCTATACATTCTGCTTTCGATCGGTTCAATCCTGTAGAGATTACGGTGGAATAAAAAAATCACACAAAACAATTCAACGTCTTGGTTGTTCCAAACTAGGCAAACGAACAAATATCCAATGATGACCATGAAACTGTTACACTTCTTTTTGATTCAGCTTTCATGTCAAAGCTGGTAAAATCTAAAATTTATCATAAATGGAATGGAAAAAAATATGTATATATAAAATATTAGCATTATTGAATTTCTCTCAAAGAGCTTACTTTGTTTTTTCACTTTTTAGCAATAAATAGGACGGCACAGGACACGTCCGTCAGTCTGTTATCGTTTCGTCTAACAATGAAAACCAAGTGATACTTTGGTTTTGGTTTGGTTTTCTTAGTACGGAACCCTGAAAGGCAGTGTTTCGTTACAGATCAACTTTGAAATATCGAAAAGTTCGACGCGATTTTTCAACTTTCCCTCGCGACTGTCAATATTTGTGTCAATTTTCTGCGGTGTTATTTTTAAAACCAACATGCACTAACTGATATCACAAAATAAAGGCTTCCACTTTTATAGGAAATCGAATTACCTTCTAATCTACAAGAGTGCCTCGTAGGCGGCCCCGCGATTCTTTTGATGTCTCGAGAGGTACTTCATAGAGGCCTTGTTAACATCATCTTCTACTCTTTAAAGGCGTTTGATGGAAGCGAATACTAACGAAAAAATCATCAAATACTGTCAGTATTTTAAATTAGGTAAGAAATGTGAGTTGAAAATGTCACAGAAAATTTAATAATTTAATAATAATATTGGCATTTTTGCATCTACTTAATGAGATGATTTATACAGCGTCCAGTGGCATCTTCACTCACACTAGATGTGTGAAGGTACCATTTGGATGCTGTATTGTCTGGGAATTTCCGAAACAATAACCAAGACGTCTACATAACCTGAGCATTATTTCGAGAGAAATGTTATAAAAAGATGGCTTAAAAGGAATCAGCTGCAAGCATCGCTTCGTAATCCTAATAGAAAAGAGTGCTGAGCCGTTTTGCAATTAAAATTAATCCAGTGAACCACGATGTTTCGCTTCCGCGGAGGACGAGGCCAAAGATTGCGAATTTCGGAAAAAGCTATTTTTCTCCCGCGAGGCTTAAGAACTTTTTGATCTTCTAACAATACAATTTGGAGGATATTCCTGCAGCGGTGGTGAATTTTGTCAGTAGAATTACAGAGGTGCCTCAAGCGGCAGTTCCTATATAAAAGCGCTAGTTCCTTTCATTCTGAAATAAAAGATTGCAATTAAATTTTAATAATGTATTTAGATAAAACAAGCGAAGGTAAATTATGATTATTATTACAAGTACACTATTTTAAGGACACCAATAAAAAGCTGAAATAATATTGAAATAAAAAAAAAAAACTGGTGACCTTGTCACACATCTAGATGTTTTTTTCTCGTCTATCACAACGTCACATTTTTTTTAAATCTCGAATCCTGAAATAACTTAGCGCATTTTTTGTTAAAATGAGTGGAACAAAACACTTTTCTAAGAACCCGTCCCGTCCCGTCCCGTCCCGTCCCGTCCCGTCCCGTCCCGTCCCGTCCCGTCCCATCCCGTCCCGTCCCGTCCCGTCCCGTCCCGTCCCGTCCCGTCCCGTCCCGTCCCGTCCCGTCCCGTCCCGTCCCGTCCCGTCCCGTCCCGTCCCGTCCCGTCCCGTCCCGTCCCGTCCCGTCCCGTCCCGTCCCGTCCCGTCCCGTCCCGTCCCGTCCCGTCCCGTCCCGTCCCGTCCCGTCCCGTCCCGTCCCGTCCCGTCCCGTCCCGTCCCGTCCCGTCCCGTCCCGTCCCGTCCCGTCCCGTCCCATCCCGTCCGTCCCGTCCCGTCCCGTCCCGTCCCGTCCCGTCCCGTCCCGTCCCGTCCCGTCCCGTCCCGTCCCGTCCCGTCCCGTCTCGTCCCGTCCCGTCCCGTCCCGTCCCGTCCCGTCCCGTCCCGTCCCGTCCCGTCCCGTCCCGTCCCGTCCCGTCCCGTCCCGTCCCGTCCCGTCCCGTCCCGTCCCGTCCCGTCCCGTCCCGTCCCGTCCCGTCCCGTCCCGTCCCGTCCCGTCCCGTCCCGTCCCGTCCCGTCCCGTCCCGTCCCGTCCCGTCCCGTCCCGGCCCGTCCCGTCCCGTCCCGTCCCGTCCCGTCCCGTCCCGTCCCGTCTCGTCCCGTCCCGTCCTGTCCCGTCCCGTCCCGTCCAATCCCGTCCCGTCCCGTCCCGTCCCGTCCCAGAACGTCATCCACAGTGTAGTAAATGATAGTATTAAAAATACCTGCTATAGTTATAGTACGAAAACTAAATGAGTAACTGTGATAAATGAAAGTCCGTCTAATAGCGCGTTTATTTGGAGACTGCCTAGCAACATAATATGCATCTTACCCTACTTTACAGAATTTTAGGAGGCGGTTTATTATTCGGTACTAAAATAACGATTTTAAATATTTTGCGTTATTTCTGGGCACAACACGATGTCATCTTCCTCCCCTAGCTCTCCATGCAATGTAAGCGTTGGCGACGGAGCACAAGTGGCTTTTTACAACATCAAAGAGGTGTTTCACTTTGTGCAGACGCTATGCATTGTCGAAGGTGAAAAACTACGCGTTCTCAGTGGCTTTGAGGAATTCCCTTTTCAGAAAAGTTCCAGCTCTTCGAGGGAGCGCGGTCTGAATAAATATTAGTTGTTTGAACGCGAGATATGTAAACTAATTAGAGTGGTTTGTGTGGGCCCTAGTTATACAATCAAAGTTTTCAGTGATCATTATTCATCATTATTCAGAATCCAAATATTATTTCCTTTCAAAATATTATGTTGAGAATAACACAGAATCTGTGACAAAATATTCGTTTACGTTGGAATAGAAGTAAACTAGGAATAAACAAGCTAAATTCAAATGTACTTTTAGTACTAAAAACCACCGCTAGGTGCCCTTCTGTGTTTGTATCTCGTAGTGTTTGACTGTGCAACGACGTCTCTCTATAATAAATCCAAGTAAAATTTTTCGATCCTGTTTTAATTGCTCACAATTCATTAGGCAAACGTACTGAAATAAAAAATGTAATGAGATAAAAAACTTAGTAAAACTACAGTCAAGGATATTTTTTTTTTCAAAGGGTCGGTATAACAAGGCCACATACTTCACCTCAGGGCCAAGTCCGGGTTGGTGGAGGATTGTAAGACAGCGGCGGGCCTTACTGTCAGAAGTTATCAAACCGCCCATAAGGTCTCTGACGTTGTATAACGACTGCCATTGCATGACGGCTTAACGTGCCTTGCGAAGCACGGAAGCGCTCGGAAAAATGCCACTAGCGGTAGTCACGGGACGGTCACCCATCCTGTACCTGACCGCGCCTGTTGTTGCTTAACTCAAGTGATTCATTGCAACCGCTGGGTTTGCCTAGGCCAGGAGTGATGTATATCATGGAGTGTCAAAATTGCCACTAAAGGCAGCTGACACGGCTTAAAATAATCCTTGTACTAAAGGCAAAAGTTAGATATTACGAAAACATATTTTATTTTCTATCCACCTGCATCGGTTTCCGCATATAGGTATGGATACTTTATTACGTCCTCTATCCCTCTGATCCCCTTTCCTCAAGAAAGAGAGAGAGAGAAAGAGAGGTCAACATTACAGTACATGCTGAGCAACAATACAAGCAACAGTAATCATCCCGCGTAATCCCCAATTAGCGGTAGCCAACAGGACAAATTAAATTGATTACAAAGCCTTTCGTTTTTAACCTGAGTAAATATTATTTTATTCGCATCCGAAAGCCGTCATAAAAATAAACCACCCGACAAACCCTCGGAATTACAAATAACGTACCATTCCCTAGTCTTTATAGCCAAATGAGAACAGATTATTTCTGGTTCCTCGAACTTTATCAAAGCAAACAATATATTTTCACCCGGAGCGGTATCAAATAAATCTAGGAATGAAATCGAAACTGTCATTCGAGGCTGACGAAGGTATAACAAAGTACAGTACGCTCGTCCGGAGTTGACACTTCCCTTTGCCTAAAATAAGTTATATAATAAGTGAGTCATCCCCTGTTGTCTAAATCTGCCTGTTGATTTAGAGGCCCTAAGTTTGAGGATTCGATTCCCACTGCCCTGGGGGCGCCCCCCAGTATATATGATAGGCATGTATTGTGATATAATACTGTAAACATTAAACGCCACGTTTCTCAACAACAAAGTATATGGAAACTTAAACATAATTATGTAAAACACTGTCACATTAAAAAGACGAAGAATACTCATTAACAAACGTTTTCCAGCCACAAAAACCAACGTGGTCTTAAGATAACTTATAGCAACAGAAGCGAATTAGAAAGAAACAGTGTACTATGCTTCGCGAATTCAAGTTTCGTACATTTTGCAGATTTTTATAATCATTGCATATTATAGTATCTGTTCCCTGCATTGGAACGTATATGGGCTACAAAAAGATTATAGTTGTCGTCAGCTAAATAAATCACATTGGCAAAGTTACCCGTGTCATGTAAGCATTGCTTGCAGAAAAAATAGAACATAGAACGTTTGCGTAAACGGCTGGCTATTGAGTATACTGGACAACTGAATACAATATTGAAACCTGTTTTTTATTCTTCTTCTTCAGCCTATATGTTAGTCCGCTGTTGAACATAGCCCGCTCCTAATTAGCGCCATAGCGCCCTGTCTTCAGCTTGCCGCATCCAGCATCTGCCGAAACATTGAAACATATCGTTATCAACCCTTGTATGTCCCCACTGCTGGGGCACGGGTCTCTTCCTGCATCGCAGGAAGGTTAGGCCATACTCCACCACGGGGGCCAAGTCCGGGTTGGTGGGTTGAAACATATAATTTTTAATAATATCCCGGTTGCTACTAAAGAGAGCACAAATACGAGTGAAATGTGAAAAGAGAAAACCTTGTTAGTATGCACCCCGGTCGATCCAATCTTGGCAATATTGTCGTGACTCTTGACTTGGGCATGGAACCTGTAATCTTTCAATTACAAATTCAAGTCCCATCCCCTCCAATTAACTTTCATATTGATTCGGTACCGCTCCCGGACGACATTTTCATTTTGATGTCAAGTTAATAATAAAAAAGTCGGACTCAAGATTGGGAATATGAAAATTCTTTTCGTCCCAATGTTTTTAACTGATAATGGAAATAGCGGCGAATAGGTATATTTTTTCTTTCTTTTTTTAATTAAAAATATTTTATCTCGATTGACGAGATGGAAGACTTGGATTTTTCTTGCGATATCATAATTATAATAACCATTTTTTTCCATCTCTTTTAAAGCAAAGGCTAATCAGACTGATCTACTTTGAAATATTTGATATAGGCTATTTAAAACACAAATTGAGGATTTATCTGGGTTTTTAAATAACATAATATAACATTACAACATAACGTAATATTTATATACTGGCACACACATTGCTTCTGGACCCACACTAGGATACCGTGTGTCGTGGGAGCCAGAAATAGCGACATCGCAAACATGTAAACATCCAAGACCTGGGTTTTTTTTTATCCCCAGCCGAGGATCGAACGCGGGACCTCTCGCGTGGCAGATGAGCTACCGCTGCGCCATGGAGGTCGTCAAAATATCAAGTATCTATATCAAAATGTATCATAAGTGAACAAACGCTCTATTTTGTTGTATCACATACCATCTGGGAAAGTACTTTTTAGTCCTCACGAAAGTAGGTTATTTAGGATTTTTTTAGTTAATTTTTCTTCACATACCTATTTAGACTAGATTATTCATGTCTCTCCAACCTACTAGGGTTTGCTGGACGAAATCTCTTTCAGAGGCAAAGCGCCTTTGCACGTGTGAATTCTAAAGTAATGTCTGTGCCATTGCACAGTTCACTTTAGAAATCACACAGAAATCATGTTTCATGTGCAATACATTACTGTAATAATACAGTTATACTTCAAAAAGTGTGTGTGTGCGTGTGGTGTGTATGTGAGTGTGTATGTGTCTGTGAGGGTGTGTGTGTGTGTGTGAGGGTGTGTGTGTGTGTGTGCGTGCATGTGGTGTGTGTGTATGTAAGCGTGTGCCTGTGCCTTTGTGTATGTGTGCGTGTGGTTTGTGTGTATGTGTATGTAAGCTTGTGTGTACATGTGTGTGTGTGCATGTGTGTGGGTCTGTGGGTGTATGTACAAGAGCAGAGCGTGACCGTCTGTATTAATTAAAAGGCTTTTAAAGGGGCTCAAATGAAAGAAAAAGCTTAGCGTCTCACGTTGTCAGCAAGACAGGCTTAAGCACACATATCACGCAGGTGCCTACTTCAGCCGACTAAAATCCAGCCTAGGCGTGAAAGCGAATCAGAGCGTTTGAAGTCTGGAGTCCACGTCACTCCAGAGGGGATCTTTTGAGTCTGCCAGACGCACCTCGTTAAGTAGCTCTCAAAAACATCAAAGAGAACTCCGATTACATCTACGTACGTGTGTTGAGATTACGGTAACAATAAGGCTCATTTTCGTTCGTCGAGAGGCTGCTCGGCGGGCCGGGAGTAGTGATTCGGTGGGTATTTTCTTTGAATTGTCTGACTTTGTAATGGAGGAGAATAATGTAATATTATATACATACGAGTAGCGAACCGAGTGATTGGATTCAATCACTTGAGTTAAGCAACAACAGCCGCGGTCAGCTGCAGGATGGGTGACCGTCCCGTGGCTACCGCTAGTGGCATTTTTCCGAGCGCTTTCTTGCTAGGCACGTTAAGCCGTTGGTGCCGGTCGTCGTGTAATGGCAGTCGTTAAGCCACGTCAGAGGCCTCATGGGTGGCTTGATAACTTCTGACACTAAGACCTGCCACTGTCTTACAATCCTCCACCAAACCGGACTTGGCCCCTGTGGTGGAGTATGGCCTAACCTTTCTGCGATGCAGGAAGAGACCCGTACTCCAGCAATGGGGACATACAAGGCCTCTGACATGGCTTAACGACTGCCATTACATGACAGCCGGCACCAACGCCTTAACGTGCCTTGCGAAGCACGGAAGTCGAATGCTCGATAGTTTATAAATGGAATTGTTCATGAATTGTGTTCCAATCCTGGCATATACTTATACTAAAAAAACATTTTATGTCCAGAACAAGACCAATACATCTTAATAATAGTAAGAATAATAATTACAATATTTATAGAGTTTAAGTGAATTCCTTAGTTTGGTAAGAAGTTCATAGTGACGTGATAGCACTGATAGTTCCATTCAATGGTTAGGAGGTTCACAGTACCATGATACTGGCCCCAGATTCATAAAATTGTGTTCTAAGTACTGTGGTGAATTTGTAGTAGAAATATTTTCCCCTGAACTCAATTCTGAAGTCCACGCAGACAGGGTCGCAGATATAAGGCAGTTATTTGATATTTTTTTCAATAATCTGTTAGCAATAAGCTGTTACTACGAGTATTATGCTGTTAAATAAAATAATGTACTCCGATTACAAAATCCACTATTACGGGTCTTATCGCGATAATTTATTAGGTAAAATGTAATCACCTTAATTTTTGACGTTAATAATTTAGTTAATTTATACCTATTATACTATTTTTATTTTTAATGCACTAACCCGTGCTAAGGACAATTTTAAAGACCTATTTAGAGGCCAAAAATTCCACCCATGCCGGAATTCGAACACGTGATCTCTGGCTATCCGTGCCAGCCCTCTTCCAATTGAGCTAATGGGCGACTCACCGGCATCAGTGAAATTTCGAACCTCTTTACACTATTCTCTGTATTACGTACAGGCAGCGATATCTAGCTTAAGTAAACTGCATCACTTACAGCCCCGACTACCTACTTTGCAGTTAGGTTACGTAATACAGGGAATAGTGTAAAGAGGTTCGAAATTTCACTGATGCCGGTGAGTCGCCCATTAGCTCAATTGGAAGAGCGCTGGCACGGATAGCCAGAGGTCTCGGGTTCGAATCCCGGCATGGGTGGAATTTTTAGCCTCTAAATAGGTTTTTAATATATAGCTATGTATGTGATCGCGAATTATTAAGAATATATACATTACAGAAATTTATTGCCACAAAATGCAAATGTTATTCCACTGTAGACTGTTTATTTAGGCACATATGAAGCCTTTTTCAACGAATTGAATGCCTTTGCCGAAGATATAAATCTGGGGCTCGTACAACAATTTTTGTGTAAGCAAAGTAGTAAAATAGGACGCAATTTCAGTGGCTCTCCAAACATCAAAGACGGGCAAGAATGTGCCTACGTGGCATGCGGGATGCCAGATCATGCCATAAGAAACCCGCAGATACTCTCGGTACAGTCGATGGCACATCAAGCTTTACAAACCTCTGTTGGCATCCCCAACAAATTATTGTACCACTTTGATGTGGCAAAAAAAAAAAAAATAGTTTTTCTGTCACCTAACCTTCTTCCAACGTATAAGTATCTCTGTGCGTAAATAAAATTAAAAATTGTCTTCAACTTGACGACCTCTGGTCAAGTTGATGGCGTAGCGGTAGCGCGTCTGCCTACCATGCAAGAGGTCCCGGGTTCGGATCCCGGCTGGGAACAAAAAAAAAACCTAAGATCTTGGATGTTTAGATGTTTGCGATGTCGTTGTTTCTAGTTTCCACGACACAGGGTATCCTAGTGTGAGGCCAGAAGCAATGTATGGGCTTGTATGTAAATGTTATGTTTAAACTACGACCAGGCGTTTCTTCTCCTCAACTTCTACCAGCACACGAGGGCAGCCGCCCAACAACGTCTAGACAGTAACTTTTTTATGTATCGTATAACGTCCCACAACAGGGCACAGGCCCTCTCTCTAAGAGAGAGTACTGGCTTAATTACCACGCGCGCTCTCCGCGTATGGGCAATTTCAAGCGTTGAGATATTGTTTGAACACCTCAGACACTTAGGTTTCCTCGCGACGTTTTCCTTTACCGTTAGCGATTGGTTTCTCTAGGATAACTTTCATGTCTGCTCTGGGAATCGAACCTGGGTCTCTCTGGGCTACCGCCACGATCAGTAAGTTTACGGACTAAAATACAAAGGTGGTTTTGATGCTGAATGTATCTTTAGTAAAATGGTTCAGGATAAATATGATTTTTTTTGCTCAACCTCCTTTGCATGTAAACGCTATTACAAAAGACTATTTTCTCAGTATTTTCTGAGGGAACGTTGGCGTCTTAAAGGCTTTTTAATGAGTTTTATGTTCCACGACGTAGAATAAAAGCATCGCTCAGTAAAGCAAATTATAAGAAAGTAGAAAGAAAATACATTTGTTATAACCACAAGACATATCACAGAAACAGAAGCGCTCGTGGCCTAGGGAAGCGCTCGTGGCCTAGGCGAACCGAGTGATTGGAATCAATCACTTGGTTAAGCAACAAGAGGCGCGGTCAGGTACGGGATGGGTGAGCGTCCCGTGACTACCGCTAGTGGCATTTTTCCGAGCGCTTCCGTGCTTCGCAAGGCACGTTAAGCCGTTGGTGCCGGCTGTCATATAATGGCAGTCGTTAAGCCATGTCAGAGGCCTTATGGGCGGCTTGATAACTTCTGACAGTGAGGCCCGCCACTGTCTCACAATCCTCCACCAACCCGGACTTGGCCCCCGTGGTGGAGTATGGCCTAACCTTCCTGCGATGCAGGAAGAGACCCGTGCCCCAGCAGTGGGGACATATAAGGGTTGATAACGAATAACGAATATCACAGAAACAAAATAAACAGATAATTGGCGATTTTAAATAAATTTAATTCAATAAATACGTGCCGAAAATTGGTTGGTTATGACCGTGACATCAACCCTTTACGTCCCCACTGCTGGGGCATGGGTCTCTTCCTGCATCGCAGGAAGGTAAAGCCATACTTCACCACGGGGGCCAAGTCCGGGTTGGTGAAGGATTGTAATCGAAGTTATCATGCCGCCAATAAGGCATCTGACATGACTTAACGATTTCCATTACATGACAGCCGGCAACAACGGCTTGCGAAGCACGGATGTGCTCGGAAAAAATCCACTAGCTGTAGTTACGGGACGGTCACCCATCCTGCACCTGACTGCTCTTGTTGTTGCTAAACTCCAGTGATTGATTCCAAACACTAGATTTTACTTTGTAATTGTGACCAGCCCAGCCTGCACATGTTATAGGCTATGTCAGTTACCTTAATTCTTTAGCGGATTGTCTCATTTTTGATGTGATCCGTCAGTGAGACTCCAAATAGAGCTCGGATATGTTCATCCTTACCTACCGCCGAAATCCAATCAGCATTTGTGTCGAAATGCTCCATAACGAATCAAATAACAAACCAATTCCGAGGCAATCTCCAATCTGTAATAGTACTAGCACTTCAATCAGAACCCTTTCGTCAGTCTACGACCAATGAGTGGGGTTTTCGATTGGTAATCGCGGTTTATCCCATTAACATCTTTTTAACTCGATTATTTCAAACAGACGTGTGTGAAGACTGGAAAGAACTTGCACTAATTTAATGCGAGGTTTCGGTTGGAACTCTTTCTATGATTAGCTGTCAGGATGGTGTAGGTACTGAGCAAGCCTATTAAACTTCAATAACGACAGCCGTTGGTGCATGTAATGGCAGTCATCAAGCCATGTAAGGG
This sequence comes from Yponomeuta sedellus, assembly GCA_934045075.1. Classification (NCBI taxonomy): domain Eukaryota; kingdom Metazoa; phylum Arthropoda; class Insecta; order Lepidoptera; family Yponomeutidae; genus Yponomeuta; species Yponomeuta sedellus. Next base: position 22,609,629 of record OW203722.1, on the reverse strand, counting down.
GCCTTACGGACGGCTTGATAACTTCTGACATTAAGGCCCGTCACTGTCTTACACTCCTACACCAACCCGGACTTGGCCCCCGTGGTGGAGTATGGTCTAACCTTGCAGGAAGAGACCCGTGCATGTCCCAGCAGTGGGGACATACAAGGGTTGATATCGACCCTATTACACTTACTATCTAAAAACAATGTCTCTGACACGGTAGCGTCTGGTGGTCCCTTCAGGCATCTAAGTAAAGGTGATACTGGACGCTGTATAAATCATGTAATTACGGAGATGCAAAGGTTAAAGCAGAGACGTTGTCGAAGACAATTTTTTATTACTATCTGTGTAGAAGCTGTTCTTCTACCGCGATTCTTACTTTTTTTATTATATCACTAATAACTGCGATAATGAAAGTCTCTGTAACGCCAATAAAACTCATTTCCACTGCAGATTCATGCATTTCCATGTTTACGAATATTATTAATAATGCGTGTGTATTATGTGATTCATACGCATTATTGATCGCTCGTAGCCCCGGCTGCCTGAGTGATCTTAAATAATCACGAAAGTTAAGCAACATAGGGCGCGTTTAGTGTATGGATGGGTGACCGTATATGACCAACGCTCGTGGCATTTTTCCGAGCGATTCCGTGCTTCGCAAGGCACGTTAAGCAGTTGATGCCGGCTGCCGTTGATAGATGTCAGTCGTTAAGCCGAGTCAGAGGCCTTAGGGCGGCCTAATAACAACCGACAGTAAGGCCCGCCACCGTCTTACAATCCTCGACCAACCCGGACTTGTCCTCCGTGGTGGAGTATGGCCTAACCTTTTTGCGATGCAGGATGAGACCCGTGACCCAGCTGTGGGGACATACGTGGGTTAATATCGAACATAGAATTATTATTTTAATTCCTTCAACGATTTTCAGCGACCGAATGAATATGCAATTTTCAATGAAAAAACGTCGTATCTTTTGAATTCCTAACTCTACGCACGCATGATAACCAAATGAAGGGAACCCTTAAAAGTGAAGTGTGAAATTCCTGAGCAATGTTCAATTATCATTCCTAACGCACTGGGGTTTTAATTGGATTTCGCGATAGCTTCAATCGGATGGGGTGGCTGAAGTGCTTTTATATAGGAGGTGTTACGAAACGATAGCTTTCTGATATTTTTCTTTAGACTTCGCTCTACCTTATTAACGCTGGATTTGAATTTAATTTAAAGCGGATGAATTTATTTTTTTAATGTCTTTAGATGCTTCTTACCTGATCGCGTCTGAGTCCAAAAGGACAGTAATGTGTTTGGCTCGTAGGCATGCATATAATTTGTAAGTAAGTATGTCCGATTTCTCATGTTTGCGCGAGTGTCATTGACTGTGTGAAACCTACATTAATCCAAGAAATAGGTATAGAAATCACTAAAAAACATATGAATTTATATGTGTTTAATACGTATTAACATATGTAACATATGTATTAACGTAGAAACATATGTATTTAATACGTATTGATTACATATTGTAACCATAGCTTTTCGAATAAAATATTTATTTAAATTTTATTGCGCATGAGTTACTGATGGATTTTGAATGACATTATTGTTTCATTATAATTCTCATATTTAAATTGTCAGTACAATTTGTGTTTGCATGCTAGTTTATTTAATTAGATTAAGTATATACCGCAAATAATTATGAAATAGCGTAAGCTGTAATGTAATTATGTTAATTTGCGAAATAAATAAATAAATGAAAAATTAATACAAAATGAGAAAGTATCATTATTATTCATTATATCTATTCTTTAATGCACTAATTACATGAGTAAATGTACAAGGGCGTGATTCATTAAGCAAGAAGAGAAAGCTTCTTTTGCAAGAAGCATTCTCTTCCAGCAAACCTTTGGTGTTGAAGAGAGTCTCTTATTGCGAGTCGCAAAGGGGTAGTGCGGGAAAAGAAGGTGAAGTGCAATAATAAACTTACATAAACGTAGGAAGACACAATAACTTATGATAATACAAGTACCTATCGCCTACAGCTAACCCTTAGAAAAACTCTAACAAAAAAGTACCAACAACCCGACATGCAGGCGGGAACCAAAGCGCTCGTGGCCTAGTAGAACCGGGTTCGGAATAAATCACTTGATTTAAGCAACAACAGGCGTGGTCTGGTGCAGGATGGGTGACCGTCCCGTGACTACCGCTAGTGGCATTGTTCCGGGCGCTTCCGTGCTTTGCAAGGCACGTCAAGCCGTTGGTGCCGGCTGTCATGTGATGAAAGTCGTTAAACCATGTCAGAGGCCTTATGGGCGGCTTGATAACTTCTGACAGTAAGGCCCGCCATTGTCTTACAAACCTCCACCAACCCGCACTTGGCCCCCTTGGTAGAATATGCCCTAACCTTCCTGCGATGCAGTAAGATATCCGTGCCCCAGCAGTAGGGACATACAAGGGTTGATATCGGGAACCAAATTCAACAATAGATAGATAGAGAACACTTTATAAAACATAAAAAAGAAATTATAGAGATATTTCATGTAACTCATTGCAACGTTGGGCCCACCTGCTTAGTAGTTAATTCTCAGAAGTCGTATTATTGGTTTTTTATCACGTATTTTGTAAGCATTAGCTGTAACCGCTACTTTGCAAAGAAAGCGGTGAAAATAGCGCTAAATTAAATCTGTATGTGCATAATTTAATCCAAATCCTTAGCTTGTGTGATGTATGAGTAATGTTGTAACGAATCCTGGGCCTGCTGCTAATACCTACGGAGTGGAAACGTGGACACTGACAATAGGACTGATTAGTACAGCAATCAATAGTCCCTTAGCATACAATTATATTCGTTTTGCGATCAGCTATTATTACAATAACTTTTACACAGTATATAATCACTCGTCCTGGTCCCAAAATAGAACCTGTGCTATGCTAACCAGGCAAGAACATCACAAACATGGAAATACACCCAGACTTATGCACAAATTTACAACGGCGACAAATGTATGTATTAGAATACTTTGTGCAAATTCTTCTTCTTCTTCAGGCTATATTAGTCCACTGCTGGACATAGCCCTCCCCTAATGAGCGCCATAGCGCCTTGCCTTCAGTTTGCATCCATCGCATCCAGCGTCTGCCGGCAATTTTTCGCAGATCGTCATCCCACCTGGTTGGAGAACGTCCTTCACTAGATTTGATAGTGCTAGAATGTAAAATAAATTTTACGATTAACACCACCACACTACATAATATATACTTTCATTTAAAATCTCTTATACATTTACACCACAAACCCAATACGAAAAAATTACAATTCTGTTTGAAAGAAACAACTGTGCAACAAGCTACCGGGAGATATAAAAAAATTGATTCTCTAACTGAACTTAAGCGGCCTTACTAATAAAGGTTATGAACAGCCGTTATGCGAGGTCTGACAAACTGGTTATTTGTACGCTAAATGCGATTAAACCATTTTAAATTGATATAATATATCAATTAGTTATTCAGAGTGTATAACTCATTTATTAGTAAGACCTTTATTAGTAGGTGTTAAGTTTAAGAGGCCACATTGAAGAAAAATAAAAAATGTAGGCGTTTGTCACAATCTAATAAAATAAATTGTTATGAGATATTCAATATTTATATTTTACTAAGATTATCCTGAAACCTAAATTCGTTGTTATGAGAAATAAATACTTAAATTCTAAAACCATTAACACAATACCAAAGGTGATTTAATTAGGTTCAACAAATAGCTTTGTTGTTATTATTATTTTTAGTACTAACTTGATCGCACTGGAATTTTAAAAATAAAATCGTACAACGTGGCGGATTTCAAGCCATTAGCTTTAAATAATAGCAAGTTGCAATAGCAGGGGCCAGCAGAATATCGGCAAAAAAAAGAGGGTTAAAAGGGTCCCAAGTGAAGACCGAGCTGGCAAATGCAGTGCGCGACGTATGCTAGCTCGCTGGAACTACGACCATAAGCAGATTGCCTGTGTCATCTGAATGTGGAATGCCCTTAGCATCTAGATTTGGAGACCCGTACACCTATACCCAGCTGATACATATGATAAGATAAGACAAGAATATTCATGATGAAAATATATAAAAAATATATTTTTTATTTAAAAACCTATTTAGAGGCTAAAAATTTCACCCATGCCGGGATTCGAACCCGCAACCTCTGGCTATCCGTACCAGCGCTCTACCAATTGAGCCAATGGGCGACTCACGGCATCAGTGAAATTTCGAACCTCTTTACAATATTCTCTGTATTACGTACAGGCAGCGACATCCGACTTAAGCAAATTGCATTACTTACAGCCCCGACCACCTACTTTGCAGTTAGGTTTTAACATCGGAACGACATCACTGTACCCACATGATTACACTTTTTTATTTTTAATGCACTAACCCGTGCTAAGGAACAAATTTAAAAACCTATTTAGAGGCTAAAAATTTCACCCATGCCGGGATTCGAACCCGCAACCTCTGGCTATCCGTACCAGCGCTCTACCAATTGAGCCAATGGGCGACTCACGGCATCAGTGAAATTTCGAACCTCTTTACAATATTCTCTGTATTACGTACAGGCAGCGACATCCGACTTAACGTGAGTCGCCCATTGGCTCAATTGGTAGAGCGCTGGTACGGATAGCCAGAGGTTGCGGGTTCGAATCCCGGCATGGGTGAAATTTTTAGCCTCTAAATAGGTTTTTAAATTTGTTCCTTAGCACGGGTTAGTGCATTAAAAATAAAAAAGTGTAATCATGTGGGTACAGTGATGTCGTTCCGATGTTAAAACCTAACTGCAAAGTAGGTGGTCGGGGCTGTAAGTAATGCAATTTGCTTAAGTCGGATGTCGCTGCCTGTACGTAATACAGAGAATATTGTAAAGAGGTTCGAAATTTCACTGATGCCGTGAGTCGCCCATTGGCTCAATTGGTAGAGCGCTGGTACGGATAGCCAGAGGTTGCGGGTTCGAATCCCGGCATGGGTGAAATTTTTAGCCTCTAAATAGGTTTTTAAATTTGTTCCTTAGCACGGGTTAGTGCATTAAAAATAAAAAAGTGTAATATATTTTTTATTTTATGTATATATTTTTATAAAGTATTATATAAATATACTTAATAAATATATACTTGGTTTATATAATCATACTTAAATGTAATATTCATGAACAAAAAGTACCCGGAACTGGTGTGCGTGCACGCAACGACTTATGAAGGTTGATGAAGCGAAGGTGATCTGTCAGGATTGTGACATCTGGCAGGCCCTGTTCTCTGAGTAACTCTCATGGATACAGGCATGATCTTATATTACGTTATGTTATGTATTTTTTATTTTCTACTTACTGATTGCCACCACTCCTTTACTGCTTAGTCCACCTACCATCTTCCCGCCTCGCCAGTTGTCCCGATCATTACCTCTTAAGCATCAAGATTCGGTTATCAATACAATCGACTTACCCGAAACTGCACCATGATCATACGATGTGCTTAAGTAAGCAGGGAGCTCGTGGATGCAAATGGCGAGAGACCGCAAAATATGGCGTTGGATGTGCTAAAATACCTATACTCAGCATTGGGCAAAGGTGGGCTGGTGATGATGATGATGTTTTCCTTTACTTCAGTTCCACTGTAGGGCAGAGGCCTTCTCTTAGAGAACCCTTGTATGTCCCCACGGCTGGGGGACGGATCTCTTCTTGCATCGCAGGAAGGTTAGGTCATACTCCACCACGGGGGCCAAGTCCGGGTTGGTGGAGGATTGTAAGACAGTGGCGGGCCTTACTATCGGAAGTTATCAAGCCACCTATAAGTCCTCTGACATGGCTTAACGACTGCCATTATATGACAGCCGGCACCAACGGCCTAACGTGCCTTGCGAAGCACGGAAACGCTCGGAAACATGCCGCTAGCGGTAGTCACGGGACTTAAAGAGAATGTATGGGCTTAATACCACGTGCGCTTATCGCGGATTGGCAATTTCAAGCGCTGAGGTATTTGAACACCTAAGATTCTCAGTTTATGGGACGTATATAGGCTCCATTATTTCTTTTTTACTTCAGCGGTCTGAAGCCCATTAAACTGCTGTTAACAATAAAGAACATATGTTGAAAATGAAACCCCAATACACCACCTTTGGAGAGGAGCCAAAAATTGGCCTTCCAGCGCGAATAGAAAAGCAACAGTGACCGACTAATGGCATAATTAATATAAACAGCGAGTTACCGCGGTCCGGGGCGCAGCGGGCGTTGTGTTTATGACCGGGCATAAATCTACGTTGCCATTCTGAAATTATTTATTATGAAATCTCTTTGGCACAATAACTTTGCCGGCGTATTCCTGGCTTTCCCACTAAGGGCAATGATTTCGCCGCTCAATTTGGGGCGTTTGTGTTTCTAACCGAGTGCGAGGATGAAATATGTGTGTGTTTGTTTGTTTGTTCGGTCGGTCGGTCGGTCGGTCGTTCGTTCGTTGTTTGTTTGTTTGTTTGTTTGTTTGTTTGTTTGTTTGTTTGTTTGTTTGTTTGTTTGTTTGTTTGTTTGTTTGTTTGTTTGTTATTTTTATTTTTAATTCACTAACCCGTGCTAAGGACAATTTTAAAGACCTGGCACGGATAGCCAGAGGTCGCGGGTTCAAATCCCAGCATGGGTGGAATTTTTTTTTACTAACAAATTGTTTATTGAATGTTCAATGTTTTTCGCTTACTTCTTGTGTAGTAGTAGTGGCAAAAAAACAAAAAAACACTCTTCTCTACACTCACAACTACGAGTATCCTTTCTATAATCATCTGAAGTGTAATACAATAGTACAAGTAACCATTTAAATCGATCGATATCAACTCTTGTATGTCCCCGCTGCTGGGGCACAGGTCTCTTCCATTTTCATTTTTGTAAGTAAGCGACTATATGTCTCTCATTTTCACAATGTGCATGATAATATTGTCTGAGCGAAAAGCAAATATTTCTTAGTAAAAGTGTAAGGGAAAATTTATTTATTTTATTTATTTATTCAATATAGGGAACCATAGCACATAAAAAAGACTAACAAATCGGTAAACGTGTATAAGGCCAATTATGAGTCTGCACGAATAGAAAAAATAATTAAGCACTTAATTAAGCTCAGTTTAAAACACTAATTTATACTAAAAAAAAATCCAGACTGTAAATTATTTTAATCAACAAAGAAATCTTCACTAAGTTTATCCCTCAAGTATTGGACTGAAGAATTAAAAAGATCCTGATCGCCTATTTTCGCCAGTTTATTAAATTGATTGCAAGCCCTTCATCGATATGAGTTTTACCTACGTCTAGTTGACACTTTTTCGAGATGAAAAACTGGATTTGCTCGCCTTGATCTGTTTGGGACATTCAGTTGACTAAGGACAGTCGATATGATTAGACGCAATACGAAGCAACGAGATTAAATCAAAAGATAACATCGGCCAAATACGGGATTAGCAAAGGGGAAGATAAAAAGTACTCGAAACCGGCGTGCGTGCATGCAACGACTTATGAACGGTGATTAAGCGAAGATGATCTGTGAGAATCGTAGCAAGGGGCAGTCCCTGGTCTCTGCCTACCCCTCTGGGATACAGGCGTGAGGTTATGTTATGTTTATCTTTATGTAAGATTAAATATACTATTTCTCGACGCCTTTGGAGAGGCAGAAGGTGATGTCTACGCAGCAGATACTTCTAATTTTATTAAAAGTAATATATTATTCTGGTAAATCATTTTAGTGATATTTTTTCAACTAAATTACTACCTTTCAAAGTTAAAGATTGAAATAAATTAATCACGTTTCATAAAAAAAAACACTGAAACCTTTTTTAACACCATTTTAATATGTTATAAATTGCGCGCTACTATTATGATAATCAGCACACCATAAAGCTTTGTGGGCTTTTAATAAACTGAAAAGTGTTAGCTGCGTAAATATTCATGCATTCTAATATTTATATTCTAATGTATACGTAACCAACTGACGGTTACAATACCATCCACAACTGCGTTGAGCTTTAGCCCATTTGTAGCCCAGTGAGTAGAACAATGGATTCGGAAGCGAGAGACCCAGATTCGATTCCCAGTGTAGGCACCGGACTTTGTTTTTTAAATTATGTGCATTTGTGAAGTTGTAGTAGCTATGCCACTCGCTAACTGTGAAGGAAAACATTGTTAGGACACGTGGGTGTCTGAGAGATATATTAAGCTTGCCTAAATCGCGGTTCAAAAAATAATTTAAGTTCACTTTGTGCCAAAAGGGCTACTATAAACAAAAAAGATGATTTAGATGACAATGAGGACTGGAATTAAAGCCAGTACAATGTTCTATGTTTTTTAATAATTATGTAAACTATGTTAATTAAGGACTTTGAAAAGACAAAATTTTGAGTTATTTTTTCTCCAAACTGATCTAGATTTTGAAATGGACACCTAGTTTGAATTGTAACGTTCATTAAGCCGCAGTATCTGCGCTACTTTGAATAAAACCTTTACATTTCATTATTCAAATACTTCGCTTGAAATTACCCATCAGCGGCGTCCACGGGTAGTAATTAAACTCTCTCTACTCTCCGAGAGAGTAGAGAGAGTTGCCGGGCTTTCTTTTAAAGAGAACAGAGACTATGCACTTTGCTCAAAAGTGTTACTTTATTTCTGAAACAGCCTTCAAATGTTTTTCCAGGCAATATCAAAGAATATTTGCGGGCCGAAATTGTTTTCGTAAGTATTAATTTACCCGGAGCCCTGCCCGAAACAAATCTATAAATAGATTGTATAAAACAGGTTGATATTACCGAACGCCATATTGGGGCGACATTGTAATGGAATTTTAATGAGAATTTCACTGTTCCCCGTCACACTTCTTCGGTGCTTCTTTTTAGAGATACGCTGGCAAGGATTCTTTAAATTGTGTTATTAGATTTGCCTTCTATGTTTTCAAGTGGAAAAATCAACCGAATCAAACTATAGCTCAATGAGCTAAACACTAAATAGTATACTCCAAATAGTTTTCATCTATATATATTTTTTACAATTGCCTTTAACACGATATAGTCGATAGCAACCATTGTATGTCCCCAATGCTGGGGCACGGCTCTCTTACTGCATCGCAGTAAGGTTAGGCCATACTCCACCACGGGGTCCAAGTCCGCTTTGGTGGAGGATTGTATGACAGTAGCGGGCTTTACCGTCAGAAGTTATCAAGCCGCAACAAGGCCATAAGGCCTCTGACATGGCATTATATTTCAGCCGGCACCAACGGTTTAACGTGCCTTAAGAAGCGCGGAAGCGCTCGGAAAAATGCCTAGCCACGGAACGGTCAACCTTCCTGCACTTGACAGCGCCTGTTGTTGCTTAACTCAAGTGATTGATTTCAATCACACGGTGCGACTAGGCTTCGAGCGCTTCAAATAACGATTGTTTGATATTGGCGATAATTTGAACTATTTTTCTGGTACTTTCTAGACGATTGACCATCTTTTATTGTGTCCTGCATCTGGGCCTCGATTCTATTAGTGCATTATAGTACCATGACAGAATGGTCAGGTCACGTGGGGTGTTTTTTCATACCATATACTTGAGTATAGACTTTAAGCAGCAACGAAATTAAATCGCCATGTTCATGCAATTGTCATTGTATCATTACGCATATAGGGAAGAGCGGGTGATCAAGCTCTTCCACTTTAAAGGGAAATTTTCCGCCAGGCAGATCGTATGCTTGGGGACAGCCGGTCTATTGTTAGTCGGACGTTATATTTATGATATGTAATTGAAACACTTTGATTGCGCGATGCAGGAATGTTGGAGTTTGTAGTGCGCGCGCAGAGTTGACATGTGCTCGCCACATGCATTAACAGAATCTATTGAGGTCCTGCACTCAAGAAGACAACGCAGTCAACGTCTCAACGCTCTAGGCCACAACTGCTTAGTAGACTTAGATGAAAATTGTTTTACAATCGATATGTCAAGAAGAACTAGGTAGGTTTACAGATTTAATCCAAATGATAAGTCGTTCACAAATATACTAAAGAGTATACTAAAGAGTATATTTGTGAACGACTTATCACGTGAACAAATGGCCTGTTTATGCTTGAGATAAGATTCATTATTTCATTATGTATGTCATTGTACCGTCTCCTATCGGAGCTTGGCAACCAATTCGGCTATCTTCCTTTTCGAGGCTGCCAATACAAACAAGGAACTGGCACTCTGTTCAAAGCACTGTCATAAATTGTGTAGCCAAAATAACATTAATAGTATTATTATTTATTCAAGTCAAGATTGCCTCAAGTTTATCGTTTGTAAGTGCGACCACCTACCTACATATATTTTTAAAATACTGTTAAAAGAAGGAGCTGGTATTTCCTAACACAGGTTTGTAGCCTACTATGAATACTAAGCAACTATTACTTCACGTATGAATATATCAATGTAGCATACAATGTAAGTAATTTATACTTGTGCTTTGGACGAATAAACTTTATCTTATCTTATCTCATATTATCTTATCTATCTAAATCGATTGTAGTCCTGCCTGCCTGAGTGAACTTAAACGATTACGAAGGTTAAGCAACATAGGGCGCGTTCAGTTCATGTATGGCTGACCGTCTATGACTAACGCTATTGGCATTTTTCATAGCGGTTCTGTGCATCGCAAGGCACGTTAAGCAGTTGATGCCGGCTGCTGTCGATTCAGCCGAGTCGAACAGTTTTAATTATGTCTAGTACTCGTGTTAACCTTAGAAAATACAATATTGTATCATCTTTAAGGAACTTAATGAATTATTACTTATAACTAATAGTACATACATACATAACCTCACGCCTGTATCCCAGAGGGGTAGGCAGAGACCAGGGACTGCCACTTGCCACGATCATGACAGATCACCTTCGCTTCATCAACGTTCATAAGTCGTTGCATGCACGCACGCCGGTTCCGGGTACTTTTTATCTTTCCCTTTGCTAATACATCCCCTATCTGGATATATAGTAATAGTTTTTAACTAATAGTTTTTTTGTTAAATAAATTTGGAGATTTTGTACTTTTATAAACAATAAATGAGGATTATATTATTTTTTAATGCACTAACCCGTGCTAAGGACAACTTTAAACTTTGTCCTTAGCACGGGTTAGTGTTTTAGTTTTAGCCTTTAAATAGGTTTTTAACTTTAAAAAACCTATTTAGAGGCTAAAAATTCCACCCATGCCGGAGTACGTAATACAGAGAATATTGTAAAGAGGTTCGAAATTTCACTGATGCCGGTGAGTCGCCCATTAGATCAGTTGGAAAGAGAGCTGGCACGGATAGCCAGAGGTCGCGGGTTCAAATCCCGGCATGGGTGGAATGTTTAGCCTCTAAATAGGTTTTTTAAAGTTGTCCTTAGCACGGGTTAGTGCATTAAAAACTAATATAATCCTCATTTATTGTTTATAAAAGTACAGAGTCTCCAAATTTATTTAACAAAAAAAACTATTAGTTAAAAACTATTACTATATACCCAGACAGGGGATGTATTAGCAAAGGGAAACATAAAAAGTACCCGAAACCGGCGTGCGTGCATGCAACGACTTATGAACGTTGATGAAGCGAAGGTGATCTGTCAGGATCGTGGCAAGTGGCAGTCCCTGGTCTCTGCCTACCCCTCTGGGATACAGGCGTGAGGTTATGTAAGTATGTACTATTAGTTATAAGTAATAATTCATTAAATTCCTTAAAGATGATACAATATTGTATTTTCTAAGGTTAACACGAGTACTAGACATAATTAAAACTGTTTTAGTACGGATATCACTCGTTTATTATATTTTTACAATTTTCCGACGTCTCCAAGACCACGGTACCTGTAAAAGTGCCGAAACGTCGGAAAATTGTAAAAATATAATAAACGAGTGAAATCCGTATTAAAACAGTTTCAATATTACTTTGCACTTCGTTCTTAGCAGCTTTGATTTTGTAGAAACATCGTCATCATCATAATCAGCCGATGGCAGTCCACTGCTGAACACAGGCCTCTCCCAAGACACGCCTCTAATCCCGATCTTCGGCTTTCTTCTTTGTGAACACATTTCTTAATAATATTTAGAGCCTCCAATCAAATCCGCGGTGGTCGCGGGTGGTAAGTAATCCCATACTCTCTTTATCTCTTTCTGACAGAAGGCCTGTGCCCTCCAGCGGGTTCTATAGTCGTCAGGCTATACTTGTCCACTGCTGAACATAGCCCTCCCCTAATGAGCGCCATAGCGCCCTGTCTTCAGCTTGCCGCATGTATAGGCTACATAAAAAATAGTGTGTCAGGTTCTTAAAAAAAAAAAATAAGATTCTATAGCTTAGGCTAGCTTAGGGTAAGCTGTGCTCGTCTTCAGTTAAATGTTAGTTAAATATATAAAGTATTTTTATAAATATATGGAGAACTCTTACTAAAATGTCAACCTAAAAGGCAGTCGCGATTTTGTCTTAACTCTGATTATATGTAATATCTCTACAGAAACTACAATGAGATTTAACACTACAGGATGACACAGAATTTGTTAGCAAAATTTTATGGGGAAATTCTGACTATGAATTAGAACATGGTGAGAGTAAAAAAAAATATTAGAACAATGTGATGAAAATAAAATGTTTTGTTCGTGATATCACAGGACACAAGCAAAATCACTAATTATTTAAATTGTTTACCATTATCGGATTATTTATTGCATATTAACAATGTTGACAACGAGACACTTGTCTTAAAGGTAATATAAGACAAAACAATTTATGATAGCCCGATTCTGGGTAAAAGAATAATTCTGGTAAACTCTTAAATACTAAATTTATTAGGAAATAGTTTTCAATGCCACAATAATTCGTATAAACATAACATAATAAACATACGCTTACGCTTGTATTCCAGAGGAAGACTGCCAATTACTACGATCACAAATAACATGATAATTATGACCATACGATCAGATTACGAATTCGTTATTAATAATGATTCGTATACCACGTTGAAATACGCCGCTTGTTTTATTATTCTTATTAATTTATTTATTTCATTACAGACTCCGCCCTTATGGGTGTTCCACCTAATACAGTAAAAATAGCACCAAAAAAAGAAGAAAATCGACATCAACATAAACAATTAAACATTGCCAAATTAATCAAATAATTCAGATAAACAATCAAATCATTAAATTTCATTGAATATTAAAAATACACATCGGTTCATAACAACTCATTCCATATTGAAAACAAATTAAAACTCATTTTTATTAAAACCCATTACCAATAATGTTAAACTTGTTTTAAATCGAAAATATTATTATTATTATCAAAACAAACAGAACAGTGGCTATCAATCTAACTATTTCAAATACACCCTGTACATTTGGAACTAAGACGCAAAAGCACTATAAAATATTCGAGAGACATTGCTCTTTCAGAACGAAATATTCCTCTTTTTATTTTAAAATGCTTTCGGGAAACTGAAAACGGGCAAATGAAATGACACTCCCATGCTCCCTGGACGAATTTCGGGACGTCCTCCCTGCGGGCTAAGGGAAGCACGTGACAACTAAGGAAACACTCATGTTTAAAAGGCCTTCGATGGAATTTCGTGTATTATTTGCGAGTTCACTGAGCAAAATTGCAGCTTGAAAGAACAAAAAGACTTTTAGGATCTTAAAAGAACAAGCTAAATCATGCGATGTAGCCTATTGAAGGAATGTTCCTTACTTGTCACCTGCTTCCCAAGTGACAGGTAAGGAAACTCTCGTTTTTAAAAGGCCTTCGATGGAATTTCGAGTATTATTTGTGAGTTTGCTGTGCAAAATTGCAGCTTGAAAGAACAAAAAGAATTTTAGGATCTTAAAAGAACAAGCTAGATCGTGCGATGGAGCCTATTGAATTAGTGTTTCTTACTTGCCACGTGCTTTTCAAGTGACAAGTAAGGAAACTCTCGTTTTTAAAGGCCTTCGATGGAATTTCGTGTATTATTTGCGAGTTTACTGGGCAAAATTGAAGCTTAAAAAAGCAAAAAAACTTTTAGGAACTGAACCTTTTGAATGAGTGTTCCTTACTTGTCACGGGGAAATCATGTTTAAAAGGCCTTCGATGAAATTTTGTGTATTATTTGCGAGTTTACTGGGCAAAATTGAAAGAACAAGCTTTAAAGAACAAAGAAGTTTTGAGGAACATAAAAAAAGATGGATCCAGGAGTCTGGCAAACCCTGGCTACCCCTCCGGGATACAGGCGGGATTTATGTATGTATGTGTAAATATACATTATTTAAAAATAAAAAAGTAACTGATAAAAGGTCTTAAAACCGCTTTGAGGCGTTGACTTTAGTAGGGGGACGAAAGGAACTAGCTACAAAAATCGAACAGTTCAGTTCAATCAAACAAGCCCTTCTTAAGTTACTACCACATATATTTTCTATTCATTCGTAACATGAACCGTAAAGGCTCGTAATAGACATGATTTGCAGTAATTGGCTGTCTTTCTTACAAGGCACCCCAACAATTGTATGATATTACCTGTTTTTTTTAATTTTACTGAGTTTTTACTATTTGAAACGTACAATCATTTAACTTTATTTCTGAAGCCGCTATATAATATTCATAGTAAACTCGATTAAAAAAAGGGCGCGTTTTCCTGCTAACCAATGTTGACAAGAACTTTTCTAAAGGAAAACAGTGTCACTTAGTTTTATTTAACCTACAGTCACAAAACGCATCACAAGAAAAAGCCAAGTAAACCAAAACGATCAAAGTCTTAACTTCCGGAACCGGCGGCAAAAGAAACAACAAAGTCATACAACAAAATTGTTCTCGGGACTTAGTTGCGAAGAAATATGTTCTCTCTTCTCAAGCGATAATATTGTGCAGTGGCCGATTTTTACGTAAAGTTTTTTTTTTAAATAAACTAGAGTATAATCGATATCAACCCTTGTATGTCCCCACTCATGGGGCACGGGTCTCTTCTTATTTCGCAGAAAGTTTAGGCCATACTCCACCACCACGATTGTGAGACAGTGGCGAGCCTTACTGTCAGAAGTTATCAAGCCGCCCATATGGCCTCTGATATGGCTTAATGACTGCCATTACATGACAGCCGGCACCAACGCTGAATATGCCTTGCGAAGCATGGACACGTGCGGAAAAAATGCCACTATCGGTAGTCACGGGACGTTCACCAATCCTGCACCTAACCACGCCTGTTTTTGCTTAAATTAAGTGATTGATTCCAATCACTCGGTTCAGCTAGGCCACAAGCGCATTGAGTATAATACTTGTAGTAAGATAAACCATATTCAGTAACAGGGCCTTGGGAAATGCTTTCTTTCAGACTTCTTAATACTAATTTAATAACATTTACACTCTATTACCTACCTGTTAATGGCAAACTTTATTTATTAAGTACGCTTATTTCTTTGCAATGTAGTGGCAGCCGCTGAGTCTTGAGTGGAGACCACAACTCGGCAAACGTAGTGGAGGACGCCCTCCGACCAGGTGGGATGACGATTTGCGAACAACTGCCGGCAGATGCTGGATGCGGCAAACTGAAGACAGGGCGCTATGGCACTCATTAGGAGAGGGCTATGTCCAGCAGTGGACTAGTATAGCCTGAAGAAGAAGAAGTAGTGGCAACTATGTTTGTAAATATCTCATTATTTTTTATTGTATTCATTCGTTCTTTTCTTTACTCAATCAATCACTTCTTTTTTCTGCACTCTTGACGCACGGACATTAAAATTCCAGTTTATCCAAGAAGTCGAGTATTTTTTGTTAAATCATCCTGGAAGTCCCAAAAGATTCGTCTAAACCCAAAACGCGGCCCACCGCAACGATCACCTGCAACGCGGGAACAGCTGCAACGACTCAACTGCTCTCCGAGAGCCGCGGCCCACCTCTACGATCACCTGCAACGCTGTTCCAGTTGCATTAACTCAGCTGTTCTCCGAGAGCCGCGACCCACCTCAACGATCACCTGCAACGCTGTTCCCGCTGCAACGACTCAATTGTTCTCCGAGAGCTGCTACACACCTCAACGATCACCTGCAACGCTGTTCCCGCTGCAACGACTCAACTGTACTCCGAGAGCTGGGCTTCAAGATCAGCGCATTAACGGCTTAATACCTCTACCTACCTCTAATACTGCAATGTGGGCCTCGATTCTGTTGGTGCATTATATAGCCATAACAGATACACGGTCGGGTAGCGTGGATGTGTTTTTTCATATCATTGATGCCTGAAAGGTTTGTTGTAAGTGTGCGCCTAGACTTGAGGCAGCAACGAAACTAAATCACCATGTTCTTGTAATGGTCCTAGATTAGCAGAATCTAGGCTCAGATCCCCATGTTACGGGCGACATACGAAAAGCTTTGCAACAAAAAGGTAACGTTTAATCAGCTGTTGACTGCTTACTTTGAATTTTACAAAACAATTAATTATTAATGACACATAGATATGCAGTCCTAATTTTGCATGCCAATAATATTATTTGTGGACGGCTTAAAATTTCCTAGAACTGATCTTAGGATCTGATTTCCAGCCTAATAATGATGGTCACTCCTTATTTTTAATTTTACAAACCAATTATTAATCACACACATAATAATGCAGTCCTAATTTTGTATGCCAATAATATTATTTGAGGACGGCTTAAAAATTTCCTAGCTCGTTTGTTCGGATCAATACAATTTATTTGTAATTTCATTACACGTCAATAAAATAATATAAAATAATGATTACATTGTAAAAAATTAAATTACACATTAGACAATTATTAAATAATATAAAATTATTAAAATTTCTTTAGCAATTCATTATTATTTTGATGAATCTAAAAAATCATCATAAGAGTAAAAGGCCTGCTTGACAAGCCAGCAACGCAATTTACTTTTAAAAGTGGCTATGCTTGGTGAATCTACAATCTCTGCAGGGAGTCTGTTGTACACTGCAGGGCACATCGCCTCAATGGTTTTAGAGCTTTTCGCTAGCGTGTGCAAGCGTGTGTTTCCTTATGATGGTCATGACAGATTTTCGAGTCATTGTCATACATTTAGCCTCGTCGAAAGAGAATGCTACCTTTTTGTGCACACTGCTTAGGGCTATCAGTTACCCCCAGTCGAGCCTCAGCGAGGATTTGAAAGTATTGTGTCGCGTCCTCTAAATCTGTCGCGGTAAACTACCCACCATTATAAAACTGGGAAACAGAGCGTCATAACAGAGCTAGGAAATTGTATACCGTCCGCAAATAAAATTATTGGTTTAAATGACAAAAACGACAGTAAAATTTTTGAAATTATTAATTAAAAGAGGGTTCAAATCCCGGCATGTCCCAAGGACTTGGTTTCTAAGTTATGTATATTTGTGGAGTTGTAGTTGCAATACCAATCGCTAATAGTGAATCGCTCTTAAACGATCACGATATTCAACGATCACGAAGGTTAAGCAACACAGGGCGCGTTCAGTGCATGGATGGTTTTACCGTCTATGACTAACGCTAGTAGCACTTTTCCGAGCGATCTCGTGCGTCGCAAGGCACGTTGAGCCGTTGGTGCCGGCTGTCGTTGATAGATGGCAGTCGTTAAGCCAAGTCAGAGACCTCAGGGCGGCTTGTAAACTTCTGACAGTAAGACCAGCCACTAGTCTTGCAAGCCTCCACCAATCTAGCCTTGGCCCCCGTGGTGGAGTATGCCTATACCTTCCTCAGCGAAAAGACACATGCCCCCCGGTGGGGACATAATGGGTTGATGATGAATTTTGTTTTTATTGTCTTGTCTAGTAAAGCAAAAGTCTATATCTTCGCAAGGTCGCGGGCTGCCGCTTTGAGATAAGGTCTTTTCAGAGGACCATAAGCGCTTACCGACGCTTTATCAGTGTGTCTTTAGCTTTCGAGAAGATTTTTTTAAGCAATTCGTGGTCTTTTAAGAAATTTCGTTCCTACAAAAGATTTTTGACGATCGTTTGATGTCTGAGAGATAACAAATGGGAGAATCTTCTGTTGAACTAAAAAGTTTGTTTTGTTCGTGCTGTCTGTAGATACAGCTGTGGAATACGATCCAGTTTCTCAGTACTGAAATAAGATCTCAAAATAAGCAGTAATACAATGTTAATGTCAGACTATAACCAGCTTTCGCGCAAACACGATGTACCTCAAAAAACTGATTATACTGTTAACCTTTTTGTACATCATAGAAAATCATAGAACCGTCGCTTTTAAAACGTTACAGCAGTACAAGGAGGCATTAAAGCACGCAGATTCATTGAAATTTACTAAAACTGACACGGTCGTGGGCAAAGCGTTGGAGTTTGTTAATTCCGACAAAACGTTCATGAATCTGCTTGCAGGCGAAATGTGGAATTTCGGAACATCGGCCATTGACAGAATCGTGGATTACAGAAGTAAGTTTCCATTCCAAACATACGAAATTATCAAACTAAAGCTTTCGTTACCATTACACATTACTAGCTTAATACGTTGCACGTTTGATATCAAATCTTGTATGTCCCCACTGCTGGGGCACAGGTCTCTTCCTGCGCAGGAAGGTTAGGCCATACTCCACCATTAATGCACTTTATTGTACATAAAATGGAAATAAAATTAAAAAGAAGAAGTAAGAAGAAGCAGTAGGGGTGTAGAAGAAGAGAGTAGGAGTGGATATCTATATAATTAACCAGCAGACTCAAAAATTCAAAGAAATACTGTCGCGTCTTCCGCAGAAAACAAATAATAATGTTCACGAAATCATCACGTGACTTACGAAAATAGTAGGTAAATGCTTTTTAGCGTGTCAATATACAGCGCCGGTTTCGAGGTTGGTCTTAAGCTTGCCATCAAGGTGAAACTATTGTGTGATCTTATGTCCAGAGCAATAATTAAGGAATTATGTAAATTTTTATATATACATCTGTATGCAAAAAATATCTACTGGAATTTGTCGCACTATCATGTGGCTCCATATCACTGTCACGTGTCCACTGAAATGCGTTATCCACTTAGTGTGATACATATTAAACTAAATATCTGTACGGCAGAGGTAATTAAACGTTTCACAAAGACGTAAATGTGAAAAGTTACATAATCAAGGCGATATTAAAATGTATTAAACTTTAGACTAACAGCCATTATAGGGTTACAATACATAGATAAATAGGACACACTCAGCCAATTCAAAGTCTTCACAAATTTAAAAACCTATTTAGAGGCTAAAAATTCCATCCATGCTGGGATTTGAACCGGCGACCTCTGGCTATCCGTGCCAGATAGCCACGGCTTTGGCACGGATAGCCAGAGGTCGCGGGTGCAAATCCCGGCATGGGTGGAACTTTTAGCCTCTAAATAGGTTTTTAAATTGTCCTTAGCACGGGTTATTGCATTAAAAAAAATATATAATCTTCACAAATTGTAATCATAACCGAATAATTACTAAAGGTTCTTTTGTTTTGCAGCCGGAAAACCGAAGAAGCCTGAGATTGACCTCCTCCATTTCCCTGGCCACGAAAAAAATCCACTTATCAAAGAACCCGTTCCAAACCTAAAGAAATATTTAGAGATGCAGAGTCATATTTAAATTTATTCAACGGCAAATGATTTTTCTGCTTCATATTTATAAGCTCTTGAATCACAAATGATGTTGTTACAAAATCTGGATGATAGCAAAAGATAATAGGTCGTTTTTACATTTTCGTCTACCAAAAGCTTATTTCATATTTTCTCATTCATTCCTCCATTAGAGTATTCTCTTTGCCCCTTTCTTTGGAAAAAATCCTTTGAATGTATAAAACAGCATCTAACGCATTACTTAGCAACTGCACAATACACCGTGTATTGAATAATGAAAGAAATATGATGTCTTAAAATGGGAAAGACCCAACGCTATTGTATTCGTGCAGCGTTTGGAACGTGAAGCAAATATAATATCGCACCCCCAGAACGAAAGAGGCCAAAGTCAAAAAATAGTTTGAATACTCAAAAAATTCTCAAAAAATGAGTACCTAACAATCATAGAGAGACATAAAAAGGTATGCTCTATCCGATGAATAGTAAAACAAAGGCACTTATTGTAAAAAAAGAGCATAGCGAATCTTCCGTCCACGGCATACCTTTTTATGACTCTATGATTGTAACTCAATTTCACTATTTTTTGACTTAGGCCTCTTTCGTTCTGAGGGTGCGATATTTTGGATAAGCTGCTGCGAACCGTCGTCGTACTTACAAAGTACATATAAACCAGCGCCAAAGATAGAACTATCTAACATAACATTTACATACAGGCACATGCACTGCTTCTGGTCCCATACTAGGATACCCTGTGTCGTGGGAACCAGAAACAAAGACATCACAAACATGTAAACATCCAAGACCTGGGGTTTTTTGTCCTCAGCCGGGGTTCGAACCCGGGACCTCTTGCATGGTAGGTAGATGCGCTACCGCTGCGCCACAGAGCCCGTGAATGTATCTTCTCTCTCTCTATCTTTATCTATCTCTGCCTCTTTACAATATAGGTCGAAATTATGTCAAGCATGAGATGTATTCATATTAACATTCTATTCTGTGATTCTGTGTAGTTATATATTAAACGGGTCAAATCGCGATTATTTATTAGGTAAAATACCACGTGACCACGGCAACTGTAACGCTGCCGAAACGTCGGGAAATAAGGTAATTACGTTTTACCTAATAAATAATCGCGATTTGACCCGTTTTATATATAACTATGTATGAGTATCGCGAATCATTAAGAAATACTATTCTATTCTATAGACTATAAAGTCGTGTTCTGATCGCTCATTTGTCTAGTGGTATCACGTCCAACCATACCGGAGGGAATAGGTTCAATTCCCAAAGAGGGCAGCAGTACATGTACTCTTAGTCTCAGTTTGGGTGTGTTTCATGTTTGTGGTACTATTCATCATCAGAACCTCAACTCTGTCCCCTGTAGAGTATAGGCTTTTTTTCCCATAACGCCATCCTTCACGGTGTCTCGCCATTCATATCCTGCCAACCTGACTACATTGTCCAACCATCGGGCAGCTGGTCTACCCTCTGACAGCCGCCCGGCTTTCAACCGCTACTCCGTTAGTGTCTTTTCACATGCACCCGGCCCCGGAAAAAGTTATAATGTATGTGAGCTCCACCAACCCGGACTTGGCCCCCGTGGTGGAGTATGGCCTATACCTTCCTCAGGGAAGAGACCAGTGGCCCTCGGCGGGGACGTAATGCATTATGGACATTATGCTCATCCTGCCTCCTGAATACAGGTTCCCGCCTAGTTCAGGAGTCAGGGCACAATTATATTGTAACAAATTTAATCTTTTTGAGTTCAAATAAACAATTGTCTCGTCTCGTCTCGTCTCGTCTCGTCTCGTCTCGTCTTGTCTTATCTATCTTATTACTACTTTACCCGGCTCGGCGGCCGGACGGAGGCCGGGTGCATGTGAAAAGGCACTTACTGCCCTGGTTCACCTGCCGTCTTCACGCTTCGCCAGTAGTCCTGCCCAATTGTGATGTCATTGCCTGTTTACAATTCCTTACAAAGAAGCACCTTGTTTCTAAGAGCATAAACGCAACAAACGGTTTTCGAAAGATCAACAGGTAGTAACATACAATACAAATGTAAGCTTCTAGTGGAGCTGTTGTGAAACCAAATACCAATCAGCTCAGTAACCAATAGCCTGTGGACGTAATCAGTACAGTTATTATGTCGTTTATTAATAATTTTCTCCTAATTTGCTTCACGCATTCAGTGATTAGTCAGCACTGGTACACCGCACCGAAGATGGTAGAAGTGCCGGCTTTACCAACTGGCAGGGATTACAGGCCGAAGCAGTGGCTGCTGAACAATGCTCTTGACATCTGGTACGGGAACAAAACGTTGTCCGAAATAATCTCCAGGGAACTCTACGAAGGATTAGACCGCTTGGCTATGAGAGAAGGTAACGGCCTAAGGGCGGCCACAAACAGTTGGATTTCGTTTCGGAATTTCTGTTCGCAATAGCGATTCGGGATTCCAAATATGTATGTTATATTCATATATGTGTATTATTCACAGAACATTCTGTGATATTATTATTTAAATTTATGTTGCTTATATGTATTTAATTGCATAGTATTTATTTTTTAGGTATCTATGTATATTATTATTTAAATATATGTACTTTATATTTTAGTTAATTATAAGGTATTATATTCTCGCACTCTTTAGCTATTTGGTATCAACATATTTTCGATTTAATTATTTATGTACATGCATCACGTACCGACTATATTCTTTATGTATCAATCTATCTAAATCCATACGAATTTAAACACTCAGTAATATTTTAAACGGTTCTAATCGCGATTATTTATAAGCATCGCGAATCATTAAGAAATACTTTTTAAATTCATACCACATTAAGATACATTTAATAAACTTTGTGTCACTAATATTACATTAACATGCATTATTAAGGTCTTAAATATAATATTGTTGTCATAATAATTTTGGTGTAACATGTTTTGCCGAGAGTAGCGTGCAAACAGAAGAGGTTCGCCATCATAATTAAATATAAAAAGTATGTCAAAACAAAATTTCAAATTAAAATTCATTGAGATTATAAAGATATTTTTCAATTAACATGTTTTTAATCATTCTGTATGGTAGCTTGCACTCAGTTCTTCTTCTTAATTTTCTAAGTCTTGTTATGTTTTTCTTATTTTTAGTCATATTACAGCAACAATTCAATCATTATTAGAAACTTGTCGTCAGAATTTGCTGAAAAAATATCTAAACTCAACAGCATTTCTCAACAAAATTTTGTAATTCCGAACAGAAATTAACGTATGGGTAAGATGCATTTACGAGATTCTGAATCAATATTTCAAATTGAAATTCCGAAACGGGAATCCGTCCCAATGTAGCCGCCCTTAGGTTAGAACTCGATACTATTTTAATTAAATAAAGCTTTTCTCCTCAATGTTGACAAAAATAAGATAAGAGTCAATACTTTCATCAATTGTAAGTAGGTACCTACTTTTATAGATGTGTCAAGCAGGCAATGTATAATTATTTGGTCTAAGAGTAGCATTAAACATTTTTTTTGAAGACTTAACAAACTAAGGGATGAGATTTCGATTCAAAATATTTTAGTTAACCTGCTTCATTGGGTTTTTTGCAGTGCGCTCTACAAACACCAAGAAGAAAGTACACTTAAAATACTATCAAGCTCCTTCGACAAAAGTAACAAGAAGTCTACCGGAAACAAACCCAACCGGGAATAGTATATTTGCAGAGGACTCTCAATCAACAGGATATCAACTGAATGATGTTTAGAAATATGAACCCAATAGTATGTCATCGCTAATAGAAACTCTACCGAAGAGATTCTATCAATAATTCGCACTTATTTACGTATGAGGCAGCATTTGATGTGACAACACTTACTACTCGTATAAAGTTCTCTCAAAGACAGCGTAAGAGTGGCTTTGCACTGCGTCTTAACCGAATCCGTGAAAATACGGGTCTAGAAATCTCGAGCCTAATTCGGACATTGCCCACGCACTAGTCCGATCTCTGATCTAAATCCAAGCAGTTCAAGGGGTTAATCCAAGCTGTGCCATAAACGGTTATTTTCCACTCGTGGGGCAATATGATGCAAACATGCGCTGCCACACAGAACAGAACTAAGCTGGATACCTCCTGCCCCGGCGACGCCCCGCTCTTGTACGCAGCTCGGGTTCGGTCCGCCATATATATTTTTATATCACTTTCTATTTATGTAAGTATATCATTATTTGTATGTATCTATTTAGGGTTAGTATAATTATTTTCTTAATTAAGGATGTTTTGTTCAAGTGTATCTGAAATATTTTGATTTATTTGTACATCTACTTTCTTATCCAATATATTGCTCCAGTCCATCCAAAGGTTGTCTGGAAGAGATCACTTTTAGTGATAAGGCCGCCGTCTGTACTCTTAGGTTAAGAAATATCTGTGTGATTTCCTTTTTTATGTACAATAAAGTGTTCTCTAGTGTCGGATGACGGAGAGACTTCGGTTGTCGGAGGCCGGATCTAGTCCGTAAACTACCATATAAATAGTTCTACGACTACTTCGGACCGTATTTTCACGGAATCGGATTGGATTCGGAGCGGACGTAGGTAGAGTGAAACCGCTCTAAGGCTCTTACTAATAAACACCGTATAAGCCTGGTATAGTTACTCAGTGTTTTGTTCACGTCATTTGAATGTAATTTTCAGTTGGAAGAAAAGAGACAAAACACTGCATAGTTATACAATACTTACACCAAGTTTATTAGTAAGGCTGTAA
The DNA here is from genome assembly GCA_934045075.1 of Yponomeuta sedellus. Classification (NCBI taxonomy): domain Eukaryota; kingdom Metazoa; phylum Arthropoda; class Insecta; order Lepidoptera; family Yponomeutidae; genus Yponomeuta; species Yponomeuta sedellus. The sequence goes on along the minus strand of OW203722.1, from coordinate 22,585,341 downwards.
GAGTGTAACGGGGTAACTTTGCTGCATTTATTTGTCATTTGTACTGAGTACTTTTGTAGTTGCTGGCTTAGGTGTAAATTACATGCGAGATATAATTCGATGATAGAAGAAAAACAACATATATTAAGAAGACGCCATAGTAACATAATAAAAGCAACATTGAATACAACATGAAAATATTGTCAAATATAAAAATTAATACAAAGGTCAAGGAAGGTCACAGTCATCACCATTATTCTTTTTACATGGATGCTGCAATGCAACATAGAGATTGTCTGTTAGCTTTAAGAATATACCTTGGGCTCTAGAGTAGGCTTAGGTTTCTGAATTCAAAATTAAGTGTCATATTAGTTCCGATAGTTATATTACACGAATATATCCGATATTCTATCCCATACTAGCCGAGGTATATTCTAAAAGCTAACAGATTGTACAAAGCTGCACACCATACTAACTGTCGTATCATATGGTATTTTCTTTTGTGGACAGTAGGTAATTTTTAGAATGCACAATATCTGGTTCATGTCTTGGTTTTGGTCGTTTACAGTTTGTTCTAGGTTTTCCCAAATATACCGAATAGAATATTTCGATATTATGGATAGGAAAAGGAATTTTGATGTGATGTGTTACGAAATATTTACCAACATGTAATTAATCTGTCAGCATTAAAGTTTGCATCGAATGCACAAGACTCAAGACTACCCTTCAAAAACCATCTCGCATACAAAGTTTCGTTTTGACTCACAAAAGGCATATCATATTTCAATGAAACTTGGCCAATGTGTTTTGAGGACAATAATCAAGGTTTGCTCGTGGGTATAACGGTGTTTTTTTTAAATAGCCCATTTTCCCACTTTAGGGCACAGGACATTGCTCAGAGAAAGAGTATTGTTTTTTGTAGATTCTTTTGAAAGGATCTTGGGTCAATGGGGAACATTTTCTTGTCTATTTAACTAAAGTCCGATATCTTCTAAGTCACATCTACATGACACTATTTTTTTAGGTAGCCTATACACGTCCCACTGCAGAGAGAGAGTTTGGGTGTAATTACTACGCGTGCCCGCCGTAGAATGGCAATTTCAAGCGCTGAGGTATTTAAAAACCTTAGACGGTCAGGTTTTCCACACGATGTGTTCCTTCACTTAGCGAGTGGCATTGCTACTATAACTTCAGAAATGTGTTTTACCTTATACAGAGAATAGTGTAAAGAGGTTCGAAATTTCACTGATGCCGGTGAGTCGCCCATTAGCTCAGTTGGAAAGAGTGCTGGCACGGATAGCCAGAGGTCGCGGGTTCGAATCCCGGCATGGGTGGAATTTTTAGCCTCTAAATAGGTTTTTAAAAATGTGCATAATTTAGAAAACAAAGTCTTTGGTACATGACGCTCTGGGAATGGTCGACGATAGTCAACGACCACGGTCCACACAATAACCTCATTCACTTTCCTCACACTCTTTTCCTTCACAATTAGCGAGCGGTATTGCAACTATGCTGTGTAGTGTCGGCCTAGAGAATAGCACCAACCCAATTCTTCCCGTGGGTGTCGTAAAAGGCGACTAAGAGACACAAACCGGGAGGTGGGCAGCAGCGCCCCCTGCAGTACAATTCCACCGGACTGCGATCCCCAACCCGCATGCCCAGCGTGGGGATTATGGGCATTACCCCCTATGATAGCACAACGTGGAGCTCTTTAGGGGAGGGCTATGCCCAGCAGTGGACTAATATAGCCTGACGACGACGAGGACGATTGCAACAATGTCTTCAAAAATGTACACAATTTAGAAAACAAAGGCACGGCCACAACTGAGACTAACAGCATAAAATAGAAATTAGAGCCATAAGTAATTTCATGAAAACTGTTTCTTCTTCTTCTCCTTCAGGCTATATTAGTCCACTGCTGGACATATCCCTTCCCTAATGAGCGCCATAGCGCAAAGTTGTGGAATCACTGGGGGGTAAAGCCCTATTTACAAAGCCATAATTCCGATATTCCGTTTTGATAAATTTGTTTGAAATTATAAGCACTATTAATCCTCAATTTGTGCCTAAACAAATAAGAAAACTTTCATCGGATGTAGTATGTAAATTAAAACAAAATTAACTTAAAATCATTATGAAATTATTTATTTATTTAGACCTATCGACATAAAGAGTGTTATTTCGTATTTGTTTTATAATCTAGATGTTTTGTATTGTTAACAAATAAAATAAATTACGTTTGAATAAGATTTTCTCTTTATGAGGCCGCTTGAATTGAAATAAGTCACATCGACAGGAACAAATGATGCAGACCAGACTATTTAGGCAATTCAGTTTTCTACTCAAAAATAGCACAGCGTAGCCGGCTTAATGTTTCGTTTAAAACAATGCATTTTTGTTGTCGCCTGAATAATAGACGAGATTTTGGCCAAAAATACCAGCACGTTTCAGACTCGTACATTCCGGCTTGCATTTCGACCCCTCTCGTAACTACCTTCTAATCACGGGGCGGGCGTACACTTATGAAGGAACTTTTAAAACATCAAAGGACTCCCCTAGGCTGGGGTGTCGGGTGTGGGTAGAATAGGGCCCAAGTATATTCAGATGTAACGTAATGGTTATTCAGCACTTTTGAACTCATTGCCAAGAGTGTGATGATCGGATAACCACTTTTTGCCCGACTGTGGCGGGGCCAAAAAGGAGGGTAGTGTAATTGGGTCGTATTTGTGTAGGTATGTGCATCCGATTGTTTGCTTCTACATAACCCCTTAATCAATAGTCAGATTTTGATAAATAAGATATCAATTGATTCGTCTTGTTTGACGAATCATGGATGAAATCGGTATAAATCGAACAAAAATAACAAAATCATTTAAAGGACTAAAATAAAAAATTACCGATGACCCTACTGCTGAGAATTTATTTCCAAGCAGGCTGGACCCAAATTCAACAATGTGATTCCTTGCGAAAATCAAGTCTTACTGTCTCTGGAGCTCTGATTAGATAATGAACTAAACATTTACTTGATAATTAAAGTAATTCTTTTTCATCGTTATTTGCAGTAAAGGAGTAAAGGAAAAATATTGAAAGAAACATTTGCAACTCTGAAACGTCCGTGGTCAAGTGGAACCGAGTGATTGGAATCAATCCCTTGCGGTCAGGTGCAAAGTAGGTGACCGTCCCGAGACTACCGCTAGTGGCATTTACCCGAGTGCTCCCGTGCTTCGCAAGGCACCTTAAGCCATTGGTGAGGCTGTCATATAATGGCAGTCGTTAAGCCATGTCAGAGCCTTTATAGGAGCTTGATGACTTCTGACAGTAAAGCCCGTCACTGTCCTACAATCCTCCACCAGCCTGGACTTGCCCCCGTAGTGGAGTATGGCTTAATGTTTTTGCGATACAGGAAGAGACCCGTGCTCCAGCAGTGGGATACAAGATACGTTCAAAAATAGTTGTCACAGATTTCTCATGTTCACTTTGAAAAAAACATGAAACAAGTAACGATTGTTTTCCATTGACAGCGATAGTTACTTCAAGTCTTTTAAAACTACGTAGATTTTGAAGAACTTTTTCTTCTTGTTGTCCAAAAAATTATGAGGAAAATATTGGACCTAGAACAGTAGGTTTTCCGGACTTTCCGGACCTAGGTACTGAATCACTGGGCGTACCTAAATTAAGAATGTTATTCGTGATATCCTATTTCTAGGACGTCAGGGCTTAGGAGGATACGATCATACTCATATTAAACGTATCATAGTATCTCGCAAATCATATACGGATTGAGGTGTGATTTTAAATTAGCAGGTCAGAGTTAAATTGCCACCAGTGTTTGAGCCTGATGTGAAGAGGGATACGACGCGTTTCGGCTGCGAGTTTTTCGTGCGCTCCCACAAAGGGGATCTACTACAGGGAAATCCTTAATGAGCGCTCTTGAAAATGAAGTTCAGCGGGGTACTTATGGCGGCTTTGGGCCCAACTGAGTTCCATTGTTAGGCCCTGCGAGATGGGAGCGCGTGTGATATTTCATCTTGTGCACCATTGTAATTTTAGCGTGTTATCATAATTTTTGTGCCAAAAAGGATACTATAACGATCGCTATGTCTTTTTGTATGTCCTTACATGGGTCTTTTCCTGCATCGTAGGAAGGTTAGGCCCTACTCCACAACGGAGCCAAGTCCGGGTTGTTACTATATAATTACACAATATTTAAATGACAAAAATTTCGGGAATTAATGCCAGTTCAATGTTTGTGTACAAGGTTTTAAAATAATATGTAAACTCTGTTAATTAAGTATCAAAAGACTCTGAAATTACTAAGTTTGAAGTTTTTTTGTCCATTTTTTCCGAAGTGATCTATATTTTAAAATGGACACCTAGTTTTACTTGTGAAGTTCAATAAGACACAATTTCTGTGTAATTTTGAATAAAATGCTTTGATTTTGATTTTGTTTACCCGATTCATAGATTCAAGATTCACTGCCCTGCTACGTACAATGACCCAACTATGAGGCTGAGTGCGGGAACGGAAATCACAAGACAAACTAACTAACCTTGATTTACACGACTGAAGGTGGAGGCCAAAAGGATGATAATGTGTTGGGCTTTAATGTAAGTAATGTGACTCGTTAGTCTGGCGCTTAACATGGTCGACTATCGAATCTGAGGTCATGGGTTTGTTTCCCATTAAAGGCCATCGTATTTGCTCTATGTTAGTTAAAAATCTCAGTCTGCATGTGTTCCCAAGTTTGTGATCTCCTTGTTTGGTTAGCATAGCACAAGGTAGCCTAGTTGGGACCAGAAGAAGTAATTGTGTTCCATAAAAATATAACATTATTATTTTGATACTGGACTTTAAATTCGTTCACAGTTCGCAGAGAATGTTCTGACTAAGATTTTAAAACACATGGCTACTTCAAAGCTAGGTCTAAACGGTCCGGCCTAATGAGTCGCAAAGCTTTGGAACAGCATTTTGGCTTACTCGTACCTAGCCTGTTGAACTGCTCGCCTTTGATGTTATGAGTACATACGTACCACTGTTAGGACGTTCACAAATCCGGTTCAAAGAGTTTTATTTTTGAAAAAAGAGAGAAAAGGTTTCACGAGATTGGAGTTTATTTTTTGTAGCGTGAACATTTTCACATTGGTTTTAGAGGCCGAATGTATTGGGAGTCAGTTGGTAAGGTCTTTATTTCGTTTGCGTACAAAATTACTGTAGACAAAATGTTGCTTATATTTTTATCCCATTATGTGAAAGGCGCAGGGGCCATGCTGATCTTCTCTATAATCGTTCCAATTTTACTATATGTCACGATTGAACCCTGTATGTCCCCACTCGGGTCTCTTTCTGCATTGCAGGAAGGTTAGGCCATACTCCACCACGGTGGCCAAGTCCGGGTTGGTGGAGGCTTAACGTACCTTGCGAAGCACGGAAGCGGTCGGAAAAATGCCACTAGCGGTAGTCACGCGACGGTCACCCATCCTGCACCTGACCGCGAATGTTGTTGCTTAACTCAAATGATCGATTGGTTAACCGAACAATGACTCGGTTCGACTAGGCCACGAGCGCTCCCTGTTCGACTTGACCTCGTCAGTTACTAAACAGAAATTAATTTTAACACTAGGTGGCGCTGTTATCAGTCGTCACAGTAGTATGCCATAATGCCGAGATGAGGCTTTTGCGTATTGAAGAGTAACTTGATGAATGTTTCAATTTTTTTTTCACTGGTATATTCTGTCGCTTCGTTTGCTTGCGTCGCATTCTATTAGGACGAGCCTTCCGAAGGGCGTCTACTAGAGTCACGCAACAATGATCAATCTTCGTATTTGGAAACTTTATAATCTTCTGTCACTCCACGCGAAACTTGGAACTCGGGAAAGAATTTGAGACAGCTTGCTTTTGTTTAACTCTGCAGTGGTGTTCGCGAGGCGCTAGGCGGTGCTAACTGGCGCCAATAGAATAAAATCATATATTCATTTATAACGCGTCTTTGGAAAAAGTGGACATCATTCATATTAACGACCTCGGTGGCGCAGCAGCGGTTTGGCTCGCTGATTGTAAAACCAAAGGTCTCGGGTTCGATCCCCGGCCGGGTCAAACTAGGAAACGAACTTTTCTAGTTTGCCTCGGGTCTTGGATGTTATCTATGTATTTATTGTATTAATTCTATCGTCGAGTTAGCACCTATAACACAAGTCATCAGGTTGTACTTAGTATAGGGCTGACGAGATCTGTGTCTATGAATATTTATTTATTTATTTATATTTAAATCGTCGTCGTCATCGTCGGGCTATACAAGTCCACTGCGGACATAGCCCTCCCCTAAAGAGCGCCACGTAGTGCTATCATAGAGGGTAATGCCCATAATCCCCACGCTGGGCATGCGGGTTGGGGATCGCAGCTCGGTGGAATTGTACTGCAGGGGGCGCTGCTGCCCACCCCTCGGTTTAGAAATCGAATTTATTCATAAATCGAATATTGACAAATAAAGTTGCTATTTTTAGAATTTACTGACAAATACATAGGTCCAAGAAGACTGTAAAGCCAGTTTTGCCAAAAACGCCCGTTTTCAGCGGGAATCGAATAAAGTTCTAGGTTGGTTGATTATAGGTTCTAGACTGTAGATTCCAAAAATAGTTGTTATAATTGTTAAGACTTATGATGTACACTTTTGGAAAATTGGAAAAAAACGTAGTATAAAACAAGACAATAAAATGATTTGATGGCGCTATTTTTTTTATTTCGTAGTGCCTTAATTTGAAATTATGGCATCATAATGCTGTTTTTTTATTTTTGTTTCATTCTAACTCTAACTGAAAGACGTGTATTTTATTTCATTCGGCTGAATAGTTCCCATGTAAGGAAACCGTTGGCAAATATCTAAATCGTCCCCATGTAGATTAACAAATCGTGGACAGAAAAACGGGAACAATTACATTAAATTTATTACCTATTATTTTAAAATTTAAAATTATTTAGAAAGTATTCAAAAAGTAAATAGTTAATAAAATATAAAGGTTTTATTCAAAGTAGCGTAGAACCTGCGGCTTAGTGAACGTTATAAGTCAAACTAGGAGTCCATTTCAAAATCATGGTTTTGAAGAAAAAATTAACAAAAAATTCAAAGAAAATATGGATAAAAAAACTCCGAAGCAAAAATAGACAAAAATACTCCAAAAAGAGTTACAGGAAAGAGTTAAGCCATATAAGCAACGCCTATTAGACGGAATCAAAATAATATTCAGCCGAGAAGGACTTGCGTGGATACTCATTTGCCTGACAGCCCCAATTCAAACAATACGGATCATAAAACAAAATAAAAAAGAGTAATTATATAATAAATTAGACCCATTTATCGCGATTATTTATGATTTATCCGTGCTTCGCAAGGCACGTTAAGCCGTTGGTGCCGGCTGTCATATAATGGCACTCGTTAAGCCATGTCAGAGGCCTTATGGGCGGCTTGATAACTTCTGACAGTAAGGCCCGCCACTGTCTTACAATCCTCCACCAACCCGGACTTGGCCCCCGTGGTGGAGTATGGCCTAACCTTCCTGCGATGCAAAAAGAGACCCGTGCCCGAGGTGGGTAAAACGTAATTACCTTATTGACGTTTCGGCAGCGTTACAGTTGCCTTGGTCGCGGGTAGACTCAGTATGTATGAATTTCGCGAATCCTTAAGAAATAGTAAAAAAAAGAGTAAGTGGGCAATAAAATTTGGAAAAACCTAGAACAAACTGTAAACGACTAACACCAAGACATAAACCAGATATTGTGCATTCTAAAAATAACCTATTGTCCACAAAATAAAATACCATATAAGATACGACAGTTAGTGTGGTGTGCAGCTTTGTACCATCCTCTCGAGCGTAGCCTTTCTCCCGAAATTAATACAGTCAACTTGCGTTAGCATTGAGTGCATACATTTTGTTTCATAATTTAACTATTACATGCCTCCAGTTTACCCATTTTTTTTCTATTTTCTGCCTTAGTTTTTTTTGTATATTTTGTTTTTACAAAAAAAAATATACCTCATAAGAATTTAGTAATAAACAATAGGCGTTAAGTGACGTTGAGTGGAGGCGGAATTGCTTCACTTGATATTTACGTCCAATTTATGGAACTTTTATTTGAAAATATGTTGTCGTTATTTCTGACTTAGTGTATTAAATAAAGAGGAATACTTGTAAATACGAACAACTGATTAAGAGGAAAAAATAAAATCACATTAAAAAATCACATATTCCTTACAATTTAATATTGTAGGTAGATAAATAAAATTATATTTATTACTAGGTAGATAGATAACTTTGGTAAAATAATTATAAAAAGAGTGTTTATTTTCAATAAAAAAAACTTAATAATTAAATTCATTATTTCAAAAATTCTTAAATCTTGTCAACCATTTTAATTTTACATGATACATAATTGCTTTTCCATTACTTATTTGGAGGGCATAGATAGCTGTAATACAGGATTTTTCCTTACACAGGCATAAGACACATGCAGCAAAAATGTATGTAATTCATTGTAAACATGCTGTTTTCGACAAAGATTATTAATAAAAAAAAACCTAGCAAAAATAATAATTACTTTAATATAGAAAATTTTTATTTGTATTAATTTTTATTGACACCCTGGTATACACATGATACACGTGTATAATGCTTTAACTTACTTTTTTACTTATAGTGCAATATTTAACACTATAAATTTGATTGACAAAATCACCACACACATCCAACCATGGCGGGTTCTAGGTAGGTACTACGAAGAAAACTTTGAAATCGAAAAAAATATAAGCTATTCTATACATTTTAATGCCGCCGTTTTGGGGCCTCAAAATGTATAGACGTACACTTAAGTGTCCATTTACTTTAAAACCCTTCGTGGTAATCTGTTTTCAGTACAAATTTACAAAACACTTCTTAGGTGGCTCTTAAAGGCGTGCACATACAAGAACAGGGACGCGTCTGACGAATTTTGCTCAGCGCAGATTAATTTTGACAGCCGTATTCCGGTTCTTCTACGGCTACGCGCCATCTATGAATTGCTTTGAGAATTTGTTGTGAAAACGGCTCAGTATGGATTCTTTTTTTAAATGTGGTGCATTATCACTCAATCGCAATAACTTCAAGAGTAAAGGGGCAGATCCAGTCGAGGTTTTATGGGCCGAGTGCGTGAGACAACGCCAGTGCGCCGCGTCCAGACTGGTAGCTTTGTTGTATCCAAAGCGACATACGGGGCCTGAGAATATAATATTATCACTAGTATTAGGTACGTCAAAATAATAATTAGTGTTTGTATGGAATAGTTTTGTTTTTGGCTTCCTATATCACAGCATGCTTTTATCCATGTCAAACGTTCATTTAATAAGCAGAACATTGTGCGTGCATTCAACGACTCATAAACGTTGGTAAGCGAAAGTGATCTTTCAGAACCGTGGCAAGTGGCAGTCCCTAGTCTCAAATGCACCGATTGTTATTATATTTTTAATTATTTGGTACATGTCCGCGCAATATAACTCAATATATTAAATACGTTGTTACATTGATTCCTTTCACCACTCACGTACAGACTTAACGCGGGCTTATGGACATGCTAAGTAGTTTGAAAATGTGCCCAGACCACTACCGGAACAATCCCGGTAACACCACATCAGTAATCGCATGTCTCAAATTTCACAATGAACTTTACTAAGAAATGTAACCCCTTATGTCCCCCAGGCTTCTCCAGTCTCAGGTGCCACATGCAGCTCAAACTCCTATGATACCGCAATAACGCTGAAATAAAACTAAAGTATATCCTGGGCTTGGTTTGGCCCGCCTCGTGGTATTATAGCCGTGAGAATTATGACACTAGCAACGAATCTGTATTAACTCTGCCATTTTACCAGAACTAATGGTCACCGTGCCCAATTTAAATAAATACTAGCCGACCACGCCACCGTTGTTTTGTGATGTTAATTAAACCTATGCCAAAGGTTGTCTGGAAGAAATCAGTTTTAGTAATAAGATTGTCTGGAAGAAATCAGTTTTATTAATAAGGTCTGTAGGTACTCTTAGATTAAGAAATATCTGTGTAGTTTCCATTTTTATCTTCAATTAGCTAACCCAGCGAACTTCGTACCGCCTAACAGTCGATTTTTCATTTTTTTTTTATTTGCATCTGTAAGAACCATCCTCGTACTTTAAGGAATATCCTAAAAAAATTATTAGCGAAATCAGTTCAGCTGCTCTCGAGATTTGCGCTTACCAACACATTCAGCGATTCATTTTTATATTATAGAAGATAGATAAAGTGTTATGTAACTATCTATCCATCCATCAATCCATCCATCCGTCCGTCCGTCCGTCCGTCTGTCCGTCTATCCGTCCGTCTGTCCGTCTATCCGTCCGTCCGTCCGTCCGTCCGTCCGTCCGTCCGTCCATCCGTCCATCCATCCATCCATCCATCCATCCATCCATCCATCCATCCATCCATCCATCCATCCATCCATCCATCCATCCATCCATCCATCCATCTATCTATCTATCAATCTTTGAGCAATTTTTAGACCTACTAAATATTCACAAAAAAATTAATAAATCGGTGATACCGTTTCGCAGGAGTTCTATAACCAACCTACACGAGTTTTTTATATATTACTATCTATCCCTAATCATTTGTTTATTAACTTTTTTTTCAAAATTTAATTTGCAATGTAAGATAAGGTCTGAGAGGTTCTTAACTCTTTCAGCAAAAAAGCTAGTTTTAAACAAAAAAGAAGTGTAGAAAATTTCCATTGAAGTTGGAGGTAAAAATGGCATTTTGCTTCTAAATGATTTACAACTAGGGATAGAAACGATGGATGGATACGATGAAATCGTATTTTCTGCGAAAACTGGCGACGATTAGAAAATGTAAATGAGAAAAAAGCATCAGATAGAAATTCTTGATTTTCGAAATCGTTTAAAAACGTATCTATTTATAAACACGGAGTCTGCAATTTTCATCTGGTCATGACATCAGAAAAAAGTTGCAGAATCCGTAAAAAAAATCCTTTCAGGTCGGGAAATAATTAATTTTGCGACCAGTAAGAGAGAAAAATCTGGTCAATCTTAACTATTACATTTTGAGTAATCCCATCTTTAGTTTGAAGATGTAACTTCTCTAAGAAATTTAAGATAATGCCAGACTAAAACTCACGGCATTCGAAACAAAAGTTAGACTAAAATGCAACCACGCTTGCAAAAATCTGTTTCTATTTCTGGTCCAGTTGACATTCAATATCAACTCTTATATGTCCCCACTGTTGGGGCACGGGTCTCTTCCTGCATTGCAATAAGGTGAGGCCGTACTCCACAACGGGGGCCAAGTTCGGGTTAGTGGAGGATTGTAAGATAGTGACGGGCCTTACTGTCAGAAGTTATCAAGCCGCCCATAAGGCCTCTGACATGGCTTAAAGACTGTCATTACATGACAGCCTTCACCATTACATGACAGACTTAACGTGCTTTGCGAAGCACGGAAGCGCTCGGAAAAATGCCACTAGCGGTAGTCACAGGACGGCCACCCATCCTGCACCTGACCGCGCCTGTTGTTGCTTAACTCAAGTGATTGGTTCCAGTCACTCGGTTCGACTAAGCCTCGAGCATTTCTTATGGCGTTCACAGTACTTAAGGGGAAATGCAAAAACCTCGTTCAAAAAATGGTTGAGGTGACAAAGATAATAACAATAATAATTTCCATACAACACAATCTCTTGTCCTGGTCCCAAAATAGGATACTCTCTTGTAATTAAAACTTTTTTAGTACGAATTTCACTCGTTTAATATATTTTTTTACAATTTTCCGACGTCTCGGCACATTTACAGGTGCCGTGGTCTCGGAAACTGAGGTGGTAGGATTATTTTTGAAAGCAATAACTGTAACTTTACTACCCTCGGCAAAAATTACAAAAGTTAATTATGAAGTTACGATTACAATTCTACCGAACTGCGATCCTCAACCCGCGTGCCCAGCGTGGGGATTATGGGCATTACCCCCCCAATGATGGCACAACCTTGCGCTATGGCGCTCATTAGGGAAGGCTATGTCCAGCAGGGGACTAATATAGCCTGAAGAAGAAGAAGAACCAGGCAAGGACCAACACGGAGAACACCCAGACTAAGGACGTTAGTACAAAATGGAGTTCCTTTAGTGGGAATCATACACACAACCTCTGTAATCAAGCATGTTAAACGCTAGACGAACAAGGCAGTCTCCAAAATCTAAAGCGATACTTAGCAATCAGCAGTTAAATCATGGTCCGTCTATTCTCCTACATACTCTACGTCATAGACAAACTGGGAACGTTGTTGGGCCGAATTCCCGGTGAGGGGTTGTGTGTGTCAGAATTTATTGGACACCTTCCTTTTCAATTTGCGTGTGTGACGTGAAGATGGCAACTCCATAGGGATAGCCTGTTCGGATGGCGTATGGTATCAAAGAGCAGGGTTTTCTGTTCTCCACGTGACTCTTTTTCTGTTTCTTTTTTGGAAGTATGATTTAGAACTGGCAGAGTAAGTCCGTGATTGAGTCTTTCTCAAATAAATGTTCAGTAAAGGAGTTTTTGAAAACGTGGGAACTTTATGATATGGCGTATGGTACCAAAGAGCAGGGATTTCTGTTCTCCACGTGACACTTTTTCTTTTTTGGAATTAGTTTGCTTTAGAGCTAAGTAAAGTTGTGATTGAGTGTCTCTCAAATAAATGTCGAGTAAAAGAGTTTCTAAAACGTCTTTAATTATGAACTTTCATAACGTAACATGTCGTTTAGTAGTGCTTTTTACATGTGTACGCAATAGTTGTTTTACTAATAATCTATGTATTGTTCAATCAGAAATAAAGTAATATCTATGATATGAAAATGAATTTATATAACTAATAAATCCTAAACTGAAATATCTCAAAATAGACATCTTGTAGGCTTTCTTTACACATTCACACACACACACACATAGGCACGCACACACAAACACACACACAAACACACACACACACACACCAACATACATGCTCTTTGTTTTTTCTCTTATTAGGTACTTAGTTTTAAATAAAAAAAAATCTGTAAAAGTACAATGAATTTAGAGTAGTAGATATTGAAGTCTGTTGACCTTAATAATGTAAAATGTGTTTCGGAGGAGCACAGCTTATCCTAAATCCACAGGTTTTTCGCCTTTTTTAGGGAGCAGGGTACCACTGCCTTAGTGATAAGGTCACTGTTAAATGTTTTTAAATAAATTATCTTTTATCTTTTTTTATTTTAAAAACCTATTTAGAGGCTAAAAATTTCACCCATGCCGGGATTTGAACCCGCAAACTCTGGCTATCCGTACCAGCGCTCTACCAATTGAGCCAATGGGCGACTCACGACATCAGTGAAATTTCGAACCTCTTTACAATATTCTCTGTATTACGTACAGGCAGCGACATCTGACTTAAGCAAATTGCATTACTTACAGCCCCGACTACCTACTTTGCAGTTAGGTTTAACATCGGAACGATATCACTGTACCCACATGATTACACTATTTTTATTTTTAATGCACTAACCCGTGCTAAGGAACAAATTTAAAAACCTATTTATTTTTTTATTTTTTTTTTATTGCTGAATATGTTGCTAAACCCAAATATCGAGAGCTGCTGAACCGATCTGCTAAAAAAAAACTTTTCTATAGTCCCATACATAAAATTCGTAATAGTAAAATAACAATTTATTGAAAAAAAAAATAGAACCGACTGTTAGGCGGTACAAATTTCGCCGAGTTAGCTAGTAATAAAATATAAAAAAACATGTGCTAATATGTTGGTAGACGTGCTGTCACGTGGTTGGCTTGGTGTCTTCACCCCGTAAAGAAAATACCTTTTTCCATTCTTTCATCGGGTGCCTGAGTTCACTAGGTATTCCCTGTGTCTCTGTTAAGCTACAGCGTGCGGTCGTAATATTGTTGAAATGGGTTTTGTTTATTCTCGTTCTGTCAGGTCCCTGAAGAAGTTTAAATTTTGTATTGAGTGCAAAGTGTTGGTGGCGCGAAACTTGCAAACACGGATGTTGACACATGTTACCAATTCATGTTAAGTTATTTTTTTATAATTAAAGACCGTATTTAAAAACGTATAATAACATTCTAAGAATATATTTATTTGCCATAAAATAAATAAAAATAGTTTAAATTGCATTATTTAATACCCATTATCACGTGACTGCGAACGTTAATCAAAGCGCGGGTGACGTCTGACGTCACTAACCGCTAAACAAAACAAGCTCACGTAGTCAAAAGTATCACCGGCGAACTAATTTCAACGATATTATTATAATATTATTGTAATATTATAACAATGGAGACTGGATTCATCAAAGGAAGTAGTTCTAACTTACCGAAGATAGATTCGTTGATGGTGGCAAGTTATTTTGCCCGAAATAAGGATTTTTGTGCAGCGGAGCTTAGAAACGTAAAAATGTCATCGTAAGTACGTTTGAAATACCTACCTATAATTTTACATCACTACTTTTTATTAAATTATATTCACTTTACATAATTTTTGCATACTTCAATGTCATATTACAACTAACTATAACAAATTAACAACAATGTGAAAAGTTAGGTTATGTAAAAATTTTATTGTACCTATATTTACGCTACCTACTTTCTCTATTCCAGATCTTCAAGAGAATCTTATGGCGATGATGCCGTAGGATACGTTCAGTTGAGAAGAGAATTGAACATTTGTACAGTGAAGTGCCGCGTGTGCCCTGAACACAAAGTTCGAGCTAAGCCATATACAGTGACTGTCATTGTGGATGAAAAAAACAGTCTTGTTACCAGCACACAATGCCACGCTTGTGCTGCATCAATGGGTGGGTGCAAACATGCTGTAGCATTTCTGATGTGGATGCACCGAAGAAGCGAAGAGCCATCATGTACTCAGATAGAATGTTACTGGAAAAAATCAAACGAAAGTGGGAACGACGCTAAAATTTATTACAACCTCAGAATTAACTAAGACACAAGCTTCAACCTCTTCAGATGCCAGTGTTTTTGACAAGTTTGTGGAACAGGCTACAGCGAAAGGTATTCATAACTGTGCATTATTAAGATATGTGCAAAACATCACTAACAATGAAGAAGGGCTTTCAATGTACCAGTTAGTGCAGAAATTTAAAGAAGCATGTAGTGATGACTTCATCAAGCAAATATCTGGTTTATTTACTACTGACTTATTACAAAAGGTGGAAGAAAACACAAGAGACCAGACTGGCAGCAACTTGGTTTGGTCTGGTCGTTTGATTTGTTGAGAAAGTTTGATTTGGTCGAATAACAGCTTCCAAGGCTTATGAAGTGAAAAAATGCAAAACAAGTGATGGTACCTTAGTATCATTGATAATGGGTGGCAACATTCCGGATACTCCAGCTATGCAACGTGGGAGAGCTTTGGAATGTAAGGTATTAAAAACAGTGCAAACCATGCTCCAAAAAAGGATAAGGAAATGTGGTATTTTCATTAGCAAAGACTTTCCCATGATTGCTGGTTCACCAGATGGAATAGGCGAGCAGTTTCTTATAGAAATAAAATGCCCCTATAATGAGAACACTGTAAAACATTATATACAGAATGGGAAACCCTCAAACAAATGTTATGTTATGACCAAATACAAATGTATGTTTGTGGTTATAAAAAGTGCTACTTTTGTGTTGCAGATGTTAATTTTCAAATTAATAATAAAGTAAATATTATATTAGTGGAATTTGATAAAGAATATGTTAGTTCTTTAATAAATTTTTTATTATTATTTTGGAAACAAAATATTTACCCGTTATTGTATCACCTGATAAACACCTGATTATTTTTATTTTAGTGTTTTTATTTTCAGTTTCATATTATTTATATTATCACTTATTAATTAATGAGTTTTGTAAATTTATAAGACCACAAGCAATAACTATGACATCATCAAGTTTCCCTATAAGATAACTATTTACACAAGCATGTGGCTTTAAAAAAGAAAACTCTCTGATGCGTCTAATAACTCTCTCTATATGAATCCTCAGACTTGCAATTTTTTCGTCTCCTTTGCTTCTTCTTTAGATAATTTATTACCTGATACTACACTAGGTGGCCTTATTAGTTTACACCCAACCCTAAGTAATAGTGTTTCAACATGTTTAAAGCCTCGGTCAGCCATTACATGTGCCCCACTTGGTAAACAGTTAAGAAATTCACTATTTTCTACCAGACATACATCACTGATTCTCCCTCCATAACCCTGTGAAATATAATTCACGAGTCCGTTTGGTGTACTTGAAATCAGGTATTTTATGGTGTTGGCCTTTTTATACTCTGACCATGTCAGAGATTGATTTAAGGCTTTACCGGGTTTTTGAATTTCAATTTCAAGACAATCTATTATGCAAGTTACATTATAATATTTTTTTCTAAATGCAATGGGCAAACATCTTTTGATTGCCAACTTGTCTAAACTTACAATAAAAGGCCTCATAACTTCAGCTATTTTGCCTACACTTTCTGTAAATATTTTACATGCATATGACTTGCTTATTTCAAACTCTGAGTTCAGAAAACTTGCTGTTCAGTCGAATTTTCTTCAAACACAATAATATTTTGTGTTCTGGAATACCTGTATGCTCATGCATAATTTTAATTAAATCAAAACAATCTTTCGGTACACCTATATAGAACTGTGGATTTTTTTTAATTTTATGTACTGTATGTTCTACCATAGATTTTAAATTAGGTATTTTTTTCAACTCATCTTTTAAACTAGTTGTGTCAGAAGAAGTTTTTGATATGCCTGATACAGATGGATTGTACATTGATGATATATCACTGTCTGATTTGTCATCGTTTCTTAAGTTGCAGGATGCAATTGTTTTCAATAACTGTGGTTTTATAAATGGCTTCAACTCTGAAACTTTGAATGGAGAAGTAGATATAGAAGTACTAGGAAACTTTATCGGAGAGGTTTGTCTTGTGCGTGTTTTAATTTCAGTCTGAGTAGTTTTACTGCGATATTTGGGCCTTATGTTTATCTGAGCTGCTTTATCAATTTTTGTTGTTTGTTGTTGCTCATGGAATGCATCTGAAAGACAAAGTTCTATTAAGACAGACATATACTAGTCCCCACCAAGGGGTCTCTTCCCTAAGGAAGGTCTAAGGCTTTGACTTGGCTTAAGGACTGCCATCGACGGCAGTCGGCACCAACTGCTTAACGTGCCTTGCGAAGCACGGATCAGTCAATCAAAAGTACTTTATCTCAAAGTTGGAAACTACATTCTACATCCTACTGACAACCTCTGTGGCGTAATGGTTAGCGCATCTGATTACTATGCGAGAGGTCCTGGGTTCGATCCCCGGCTGGAGAGAAAAAAAATAACTCTTGGATGTTTACATGTTTGTGACGTAGCTGTTTCTGGTTCCCACGACACAGGGTATCCTAGTGTGGGGCTAGAAACAATGTATGTGCCTGTATGTTAATACATTCACAGGTAACATAGTTATTGAAAATAGTTTCAAGGGGTTAACAATAATTGTGGTACACAAAAAGTGCTTACTTTAATACCCTGAATTTACTTTATGGGGCTCAAAGGGTACTGACCTTCATGTTGATTAGGAACTTCAATATTTAAATTTTCACTATGTTGAACTGCAGCTTTTCTTATGTCTTCTTCACATTCATTTATCAATGCGAGCCTTTGCCTTTTTGCAGCTGCTGGTCGGCAGCCATAGGTAGAGGTATTGGCCCTTGTTGGTTGGCAAGCAAACTTTGTAGGTAACAACCAGGTCTCATCGTTATTCGACCTACCGAGCCCATTGTTGTATATTGTACATAGTTTTCCATGTCATTTTGAAGCTGAAATTGTATTATAAAATGAGTTACGTATAGTGTACAAGTGTGTAAAAAGTTGAAACAAGTTTTGCCACTTACATAACCTAAAAAATACTACCTATCTAAAACTATTTTGTACCTTAGTACATACTCGTTAAATTTTATCGTACAATACTTTTAGAATATTTGGCTTACCTACATCAAAGTGGTCTTCACAAAAATAGCTGGTACTTGTAGATGTCAATGATGTTGAACATCTTCTAGCAAGCGTTAGCCACTTTCTCCTTATTTTAGCAATTTTTGGAACATGTATGAACATTTTTTGCGGCGTACTTATTGACGTACTTTTACACATGGGTACTGCACAGCATTTGTACATCGTATTCATTTTTACACCTTTCAGAAAACTTATTTATTCGTAAGAATTCACTGAATATCAGGTTAACTTTCATAGAGCGCGAGATTGTTTATCGGTCTGTGACGTCATCATACTCACGCGTTAGTGTAGAACGTTTTGGCGGGCATTTTAAAAAGTAGTTTTAATTATGTATTTTTTTAGTAAAATGTGACGTATTTTTTCATGAAATAATTTTTTTCGTGTTTAAATAGCGTCTATCTATGAAATAAAATCCATTCCGAACATTAGTCCACATCCCTACTGTGTACCTACAATGCTTATATATATATATTAAGGGGATCCAGGGAGTAACACTGGCAACACCGAGGAAAAAAATAAGATCTTTCGTCTATCCTACCGTTTTATTTGCGTGATTAATATGTAGGTATATGAATCATAATTTCAACTTTCTAGTCCTTGTCGTCTCTGTGCAAAGCCCCAGATAGGCAGATGTACAGACGGCGAAATATGACGAAATTATAAAGATTCCTTATGGATGAATATTACATGTTATTTGGGGCAGGCACAAAAATAATAAAGAAAATGTGTAATTGCGTGAAAATCGGTTTATAAATCACGCATAACCGTCGCTGCCTGTACGTTATACAGAGAGTATTGTAAAGAGGTACGAAATTTTACTAATGCCGGTGAGTCACCCATTAGCTCAGTTGAAAAGCGCTGGCACGGATAGCCAGAGGTCGCGAGTTCGTATCCCGGCATGGGTGGAATTTTTAGCTTCTAAATTGGTTTTTAAAATCGCGCATTCGAATAAAAATGTACTCGATACTGAAGTGCAACCATCTCTTCACTCTGATATTTCGTATTTTTTTCTAAAATCGAGAGAAGTTCCGTTGTAGTGGCGGTAAGTGTGCTACGATTTCAACTTCTATATTTAAATAAAACCAATTTGAAAACTCTCATCGTTGCAAGAAACAAGGGAACAAATCTACGTATTCAACATTAGGCTATTCAAAAAGTGTAACACTTCATTAGAACTACAGTAAAGGTCTGTTATCACATTAGATCCAGCAGATAGTCGGCTCATTTAGGCATAAATATTTAACTGCGATCATCCTTTCGTAATCCACTCTTTGTTAAGGCGCTTAAACGCAAGCATTACCTCGACCAAGTCTATTATATTCTATTTCATTTTATTTTATTGGAAAACCGCTTATACACGAGGCATTCTTACAAAGAATAAGATGAATTAGATTCAAAGCCAATTACAGGTTTTCATTGACAATCAGAAGAACATTTGGATTTACATAACAAAATTATCATTATTATTATTATTAGACTTAATTGCACACGAAACATTAAATATGACATTAATTATGTAAGCTCTGTTAATTAAGGACTTTTAAAAGACTAAGTTTGGAGATTTTGAAATGGACACCTACATACTCGTAGTTTGAATTGTAACGTTCATTAAGCCGCAGTTTCTGCGCTACTCTGAGTAAAACCTTTTCATTTTCATTGAAGTTATATCAGTATCACACCGATGTCGTACCAGCTAGGGGAGCACAAGGTCAAGATAAAAGTTTTATCCTATTACCAGTTAGCGGCATCACGCTCTACGCGGTTAAATAAAGCAAGACGGCGCTAGGTGATCGTGGGATAAAAAAAATATCGTTACGTTGTGCCCCCCTAGCAGAGCTGCACAGTCAAATGTAAAATAATTTCTAAATAAATACGCGCCCAAAACTGGAGCATGGTAAATGAACGAGTAATTTATTCCGCGTCACGCGCGCAGATTCCTGCGCCGACTTGTTAACTTTCGCATAAAATTGTGGGCTGCTCCCACTGGCTCCAGGATGCATTTAGTATACAATTACAAGCAGCTGGGTGGGTACAGTTGGCTGGTGACAAGGCTGAGTTTAATAATTGATTTAATAAATAAGCGAGCTGATTTAATTAATAATACGACTTCATAAACAAAGACTAGGGGGCGAGCCCCCTGCGCGCTTACGCGCGCCAACCCCCAGCCGCTCCGAGCTGCGCTCTCCGCGGCGCTCGGCCTAGGGCCTCGCTAGACACTTATTGTAGGGAATTGTTGCATGGGAACATGTATGGTCTCGGCCTTCGGCCTCGGCCTGGACGGAGCTCGGCCTTCGGCCTCGCCGCGGCGGGGTTTCTCGTGCCCGCTCCGCGGAGCTCGGCCTCCGGCCTCGCAAGTTTGTCTCTTTTTGCTCTTGCGCTGGCACTTGTGTGCCGTAAACTAAACGGTCTCGGCCTTCGGCCTCGGCCTGGACGAAGCTCGGCCTTCGGCCTCGCCGCAGCGGGGTTCTTAGTGCCCACTCCGCGGAGCTCGGCCTTCGGCCTCGCAAGTTTGTCCCTCTTTGCTCTTGCGCTGGTACTTGTCCGCCGTAACCTGAACGTTCTCGGCCTTCGGCCTCGGCCTGGACGGAGCTCGGCCTTCGGCCTCGCCGCGGCGGGATTTCTCGTGCCCGCTCCGCGGAGCTCGGCCTGCGGCCTCGCAAGTTTGTCCCTTTTTGCTCTTGCGCTGGTACTTGTGCGCCGCAATTTGTATGGTCTCGGCCTTTGGCCTCGGCCAAAACGGAGCTCGGCCTTCGGCCTCGCCGCGGCAGAACTTTTTGTGCCCGCTTCGCGAAGCTCGGCCTCCGGCCTCGCAAGTTTGTCTCATTTCTCTATTGAAAAGTCAATTTTAGTACTAAATCTCCATACAAAAATTTGTCATTTTCAATCATCAATATCTCGGACGCCATCTTGAAATTCCAAGATGTCGGATTTTTCTCATATACCTGGGTCCTTTGGCAACGCGATGCCGTTTACGGCATATCTCCAGCATATGCCCAGTTGGCTGCCGACTTTTTTGCGCAAAGGTCGATTTTTGGGTCGGCTATATCTGCGCCGCCATTTTGAATTTCGAACAACCAAAATTTTTTTTTTCAATCGGATTACTAAATCACCATTCTATCAAATTTTCATCCAAATCGGTCGGTAAACGCCAGAGTTAGCACCCTCGCGTAGTGGAACGTGTTCGAAATTCAAAAATCGGCTTCATAGGATGGCTGTAATTCATACATTTCCTACAACTTTCTCATACATCATTTTCGTCCAAATCTTACCGTTTCCGAGAAAACGTATGGATGAATAGATCAGTGAGTATACCGGATTGTAGCTTTATATATATATAATATGTAAGTGACATTATAAATATACATTTTCGGTAGGTATTGTTGTAAATAATTTGTTAATAGATATTTGCATGTTATATTATGGTATCTGTTGGGGTTGAGTTAGCAGTGGACTGTAGGTGGATTTAAACTCACAGGGTCTGATTTACCTCAGTTTAATGCACACACGGTGAACACACGAAAAATGATTACAGCAACGTCCTTATCTATTAGGCGCCACGTAGAGAGAAGAAAAAAGTTAAAGAGCAACAGTGTTGCTATGCTTAGTGTTGCCAACAGTAAGTATAGCAACACTGTTGCTCTTTTACTTTCTTTAACAGTATCTGTCTACAATTTTTCATACTGCTGCTGTAGTAGAATACATTTACTTTATTGCAATTGAAATCTGTGCAACTGTATGATATGATAATGTATTCGCAAATAAACTATCTGAATGAATCTGAATCTGAGTAGAAATTATTATTTACACATTTTTCAGATTTCTTTGATATTTTGGGATTGGCATTACTACTTTACATTTAAGCTAGACCGGACTACACAAAACGTTCTCAACCTGCTTATTCTGTTTTTATCACGGAGTTGAAGTCGTTCCAGTTTATTATTTATAAAACGTTCTACAACTTCACAAAGTACACATTATGTTAAGCTGCATTTAAACTAATTAAACAATCGTTTTGTCGCTGGATCATTTGGGCGCGTCACTTCGGCAAACAGTGTCGGATCCACCGGGAACCGCCCGAAATTGCCAATGAACATTGCTATTCCTGCCAACAAATAGGATTAAATTTATTTAGTGCCCCTAGAACTGAACTAATTGGGTAGTTGATAGCGATCCATTAATTTTAAATAATTGGAAAGGGCCGATTTAACACTTCCATTCGAAGACAAAGGGGTGAAGCGACTCCGGTCCAATTTACTCGGGAGTTCTTCAGCTTTGCCGACCCTTAATTGACGATTTGCGGTCTCATTGTTCCGAGGGAATTATTAATACCTTTCTTTAAATACCTTTCGTTAGGACTAAGCGTAAATACTTTGGGGCTATTTGGATTATAAAGTTCATCTGAGCTCAAAGAGTCTGAAATGATATCGGGTAGTCGGTGCAAATAAGAATATTAATACTTATACAATACATATACGTAATAATAAAAGTACATAAATTGTACTTGAATACTCCATATATATAAATAAATATCTACACATACTTACATAAATAGCGACTTATAACAAGTGGACAAAAAAACGGTGATAAACATAATGGAATTACCTCAATTCTGTTTAATTTTTAGCCTTATAAACAATTGCTATAAGACCTATATAATATATAATAATATAACATATGTATGAGTATCGCGAATTATTAGGAAGTATCTTCTGTCTATACTACGATTTTCATGATATTATTTTTGGTTTACTTCTAGTGAAATCACAACTCAAAAGAAATTTATTTTAACTCATGTCTATAGTACCGTTTCGCAACCAGCGGCGGTATCGGCTTTTCATTCTGGAGTTCGTAAGTTCGAATCCCGTCATGTACCAATGACTTTCTTTTCTAAGTTATGTACATTTGTTAATTTTCAATATGACCCGCTAACGTAAATCGTGAGGAGACCTGAGTGCCTGAGGTGTCCTCACGATTTACGTTAGCGGGTCATTTGAAGATGCCAATCTGGGATGGACATGCGTGGTAATTAAGCCCTCTCTCTTTTAGAGAAGGCCTGTGCCCTTCAGTGGGATGTTTATGTGTTTAATAGGCTACATAACCACATTTTATTTGCTGTGGGGTGTCGGCCTAGAGAATAACATCAACCCAAATTCTTCCAGCGGGTGTCGTAGGAAGCGACTAACGGCCGAATACTCAAACGTCAGTCAAATCGATCACTCAGTTGAAGGGCATTCAAATTTGAACATCTGTTAAATATTGAGTGGTATACACAAACGTCATTCAAACAATTTCAGACCGTGATCAGCTGAGAAGCCGTCAAATAAACAACAAGTCTGTTTTCATTGACAAAATATTTAAACTTACGTTGTGTATCCGATTTACAAAGAATTTGTTCGATCAATTTTAAGTTTTGTGATGAAATATGAAGTATTTTTATAAAAATAAAATAAAATAAATCATAATATGATTTATGAAACAAACTTAAATTATTATTACCTCGTTTTGTACAAAGCAAAATGTTTAATGTTGTAATAATAATATCTTATATTGTCGTAGAATGAAACGTTAGGGCCATCTCACCAATGACATTTGAAAAGTCTACCACAATAAAAACATTGCGGTATTGCGGTTTTTTTAAAGCTATTCCCTGATAAATACTAATATAAACAAGAATTGAATGAGAATTATTATTATGCGTTATTATGCCAGTAGCATAATATAATATTAATAACGCAGGGTTCTTAAAATTTGGTCCACTGGCTGTTTGGATCTATTACTCCTTGTAACTGGTTGGATTGTATGTCAAAAGACGGACAGACTTCAAATATAATACCGTCTCTTTCGACAGCCGGAACCGCGCATGGAAGTCTGTTTCATTATAATACTCGAAAGCATTTAATTTTGCCTCATTTCTTCGAGGCACATTAGGCCCTTCCTCGACATGATAAGGACATTGTTTTTCACATAAGTTCACTGATATTACAACTTTTTTACGTTTTGAAGGTCCTCGCGACCACTTTCAATTGTAACGCCTACTCAACTCGATTTGACAGCCCATTTGACAGATAAATCGCGCTAAGTTGCGTTCGAGTATACGAATTTTTCGCTGAGTGATGTTTAACTGCCAGTTATTTTGTGTTCCACTTAAATTTAACACAAGCTTTTAACTAACGTTTGTGTATACGAATTTTGTGTTTAACGGCTTGTCAATTACTTAAGATGCCTTTAAATATTTGAATGACGTTTGAGTATTCGGCCGTAAGGGACTCAAACTGGGGGGTGGTCAGCAGCGCCTCCTGCAGTGCAATTCCATAGAGCTGCGATCCCCAACCCGCATGCCCAGCGTGGGGATTATGGGCATTACCCCCCCAATGATGGCACAACCTTGCGCTATAGCCCTCATTAGGGGACGGCTATGTCCAGCAGTGGACTAATATAGCCTGAAGAAAAAGAAGGCTACATAAAAATAAATAATGGTACCTGAAACTGCGTCAAAATATGACAGTAAAAAAATTATGTTAAAGGGCTCAAATATTTTCGACTTTATTTCAGGCCTTTCAATAAAAATGTGTATACACATTACGTAACATTGTAAGAGAAACATTCATGCAAACATATGTCACGTTAACACGTGCCAGTCTAAAACACAAACAATCTTGCAAACAGTAACATTATAAACCTTAAACCTTCCCTGTTTAAAATCCCGGGAGAGCTCAACAGAAGCGTTAATCCTAAGAGCTGATTTGATAAGGGTCAACCCTAAAACTATCTGAGCACATTCAAATATACACCAAATAAGATGTGGCATATATAGTTAAACATTACCATACTTAGCGATCTCTAATATTAACATTATTTATCTGAGGTTGTTTGAAAGCTTGTTAGTTTAGTTTACATTTTTTGTACTAGATGCCGCTATTGTCACCCTACATCGCGGTTTGGTTACGTCTTTTGTGTAGGATATGTACCATGCTTGACGATCACGACGATCCCTCCTAGCAGTTGGTAACAAACTCTTCCAAACGGACGCTCCTCTAGGGAGCTCCGCTGTGCGCCCTCCTCGGCCTCGAGGGGGGTCGCTCCCGATGTGGGTTTAGGGGTCCCTAGGACCAAAACCAGCCACAAGGTAGTGGGTAGGTGCACTTCTTGTGAGTCCCACATTGGCAGCATGGCCGGGTCCGTGCTGTTATGCATGAGCATTCACCCCCGTGTCCTTCGGAGGGTGCCCTTTAAGGGCTAAAAAAAATCACGACAATATGCGCTATATTTGCCTCCGCCGGACAGAAGTGGTCAAGAAAACGATGTAGGTAGCTGCAAGCTACAGTATTATTATTAATTTATTTATTAACCGTCGCTATTACTTGATCATTATTACAGAATCTTTAATATATGTGGGCGTGTGGTTACTGGTAAACAGCATAAGGGCTGCAGTCCCGAATTCGTACTTAACCAGCGTCTACATAGAAGGGACGTAATACTTTTTCTTGCTTAGGCCTCGAGCACACGGGAAGGACGTGGGAGGAAGGCGAAACGCGTTGTAAGTTTGCGTTTTTACCTAGTCTTGTCTGTGTGAGCTATTCTTGGGTTATTTTAATTAATAACGGGTTCATATAATTAGTGGTTTATTATTATTGTGTTGCCATTTATTATAAAATAATGGTAACTGACTGTTGCTTTTTAATAGCAGCAGTGGCACTCCTTGACTTTTCTTATTAATTTCTTTTAAATATTTTTTTCCTCATAATAAGTTTTTAATATATTATGTCTGTTCAGACGCCAAATGATGAAACAAATGTTATTCTAATATGTATTGTATGTAACTCTAATGTTAATAATAAAATATGTTTTCATAATAAATATTATTCTTCTTCCTCAAAAAGTGAGGACTAGAAAGTAGCTTTTCCGTACACAATGCAAACAGATACAAAAAGGCTGAACTAAAAACGAGGGATCCATTCCCCCCATAAGCTTGTGTCAACACTTGAACCGATTCCAAGCGTGCACTCAGACAGTTTGGCAACGAAACACGCGTTTCATTTCCTGTTCGACTCCATGTTTGGTAACTGCAAGTACTTAGGAGCATTAAAATCGGGCCACCTTATCTTTTAATGTTCTTAGAGTTCCGTAGCCGAAGGGTGTCAAACGAATTTCGCACACTCTCTTTGTGACAGAGAGCATGTGCACTGCAGTCGGCTGTATAGGCTGTTGAAAATAATAGGCTATACGACAGTGTGAAAATAAAAATAATTATATACATTTGTATTAATTAAGAGTTCTAAAACCAAATTAATGGGTTTTAACTAAAAAATGGATCATTTCTGATAAGAAACAAGATAAAACTTGTTAATTTTGTAGGTGTAGCAATTTTGTCGAAAGCGGCCAAAACGCGAAAACCGGAGAGTTGTCATGATATTTGTTTGCGTACTGACCAATGACGTCACTAATTCCTGTGCGACGCCATATTGCCCTAGTCCGTTTTGACGGCTATTACCTTTTGGGCACTTATTGAACACCAACAAAAAATTGATTTGATTTTCAGTTGTTTTTGTTTTCATTTGGCCACTTCGTTGATGTTAACATTTTTGACAACACTAAGCGACAAAACGGTTCTGAATAGTTTCACATTTCTACATACAACGGTTTAGACAGCGAAGGACGCCCTATTCTAACAAACTGACCTCTTATTTCATGTCAACATTTTTGACAACACAAAGCAGTTGGAAATTCAAATCTGTCAATTTATCTATCTCGTCACCCACCGCTGGTTATTATAGTGCTCTTTATTGTCACGTCTTACCAATAGGTCCCCTGTCAACGGCAATGAACGAGCATTGCCCTCCAGCAGCTTTTGAAATATTTTTGAACCAAGGAAAGAGAAAAGATGATCAGATTGAATCTATTTTGCTGCTGCCTTTTTCTTCACTATAATAACGACCCACCCGAAGGCATCATTGGCGGCTGTTATTGTGAATTGCCATTCAGGAAACATAATGCAAATTCTTTTCGTTGAGATATTTTTTTCATTTCTGATACCCGACTTGGCCACGCTGTGACCACTGTGACCACGGTAGAGCACAAACTCTTTGCCGACCTGTGTATTACGTAGTCACGTCTCCCTGCGGAGCATGGGCTTTCTCTCAGACAGAGAAAGGTCATGCCCACGGCAAAAGAACGTTAATCCGCTTCGAAAAAATATCGGTACCTAACTGTTTTTTGTCTGCAAGTGTAGCTAATTCGTTATCAACCCTTGTATGTCCCCACTGCTGGGGCACGGGTCTCTTCCTGCACCGCAGGAAGGTTAGGCCATACTCCACCACGGGGGCCAAGTCCGGGTTGGTGGAGGATTGTAAGACAGTGGCGGGCCTTACTGTCAGAAGTTATCAAGCCGCCCATAAGGCCTTTGACATGGCTTAACGACTGCCATTATATGACAGCCGGCACCAACGGCTTAACGTGCCTTGCGAAGCACGGAAGCGCTCGGAAAAATGCCACTAGCGGTAGTCACGGGACGCTCACCCATCCCGTACCTGACCGCGCCTGTTGTTGCTTAACCACGTGATTGATTCCAATCACTCGGTTCGCCTAGGCCACGAGCGCTTCGTAGCTAATTACATAGGCATAATATGAGCTGAAGTTTGAGATGAAGTTGGTCAGCAATGTTTGTGGCAAATGTATTTTCATTTCAACTGAATTGGTTTTCATGTTTAATAGCCGATAACTATTCCGAAATTAAACTGACGAGATTTTGAGTATCTACAATTTTAGAACCGAATATACCTTACCGTTGGCGCGGGTAGTATAAGTGTATTTTTACTGTCGTCATCTTCATAAGCCATTTGACGCCCACGGTGTAAGCAGGAAATAGCCATCCCTCGTGATTTTCCTCGCTTCTCGGTGTGGTGTCTTGTATAACTTGTCTATGGATGCGTGAAAGATGTTATTTACTTACTTTCTTGCATCAATAATGCACTATACATATATATGTAAATATGTATAGTGTATTATATATGTATGTCTAAGTTTATTTCAACTTTTTCGTCTACCTCCTACGGTTGAATTACTAACAGGCAGCGAATACAGAGAGTATTGTAAAGAGGTTCGAAACACTGATGCCGGTAATTGTCCATAAGCTCAGTTGGGAGAGCGCTGACACAGTTAGCCAGAGGTCGTCTGTTCGAGACCTGGAATTTTTACCCTCTAAATAGGTATTTAAAATTGCCCTTAGCACGGGTTAGTGCAAATGAAAAAGAATATAGTAATAAGTATGTATTAAGTAACAATTGTTAAGTCTAAAACTGACTTAATTAAGTGAAACATTTGTTTGAAATGAATAAATTTGGAGTGTCTGTGTTAGCTTCTCTAACTTTGAAGTTCGTTAATTTATTTATTTTATTTATTTCAACTTATTTACAGACAACGTGGTCTAGTGTTATATTAGAAGCAATAAATATAGAACTTAGCCTAGGGTTAGTATTTAAGAAAATATTTAGTTTTTATAATGAATAAAACTTGTTGATTTGATAAGACGCCTGTCACTTCAGTCATCCGAGACCATGGCACCTGAAACAGTGCGGAAACGTCGGAAAATTGTAAAAATGAAATAAACGAGCATAGATCCGTATAAAACAGTTTTAATAATTGATTTGATTTGAAAGCCTTGCATGAAAAACGTCTTTTTTTCATTATGACTAACGGAGTAACTTAAGCATTATATGTAACTATTATTTTCATGGTCTAAGTAAAGTTTTATTTTAGGTTACTGGGCCTGCTACGCAGACTTTCTGTAATAATGTAATTATACAGTCGAGACTACACAAAACTGTTATGAGTGCACTCTACGGAATTACTCTGCACCAACATTTTGGTCCTCAATCTACTGCAGGACAAAAAACCGGCCAAGTGCGTATCGGCCCTCGCGCAGTTAATGGTTCCGTAGTTGGCCCTATAAATATGCGGACTTAGAAGGATAGTTTTTTTAGTGTCAACTACCTGCTTTACTCAACTAATAACTTGATCAAAGTAATTCTCAATAAAATTAGGTTGGTAAATTATTACAAGAAAACTTGTAGAGCCTACTTAGGTGTTAGAACTTTTGTTCCAGCGACAGATTCTTCGGCAGATATGACAAGCCCACTGCCTCACCGAAAATATTCTTCTTCTCCTTCAGGCCATATTAGTCCACTGCTGGACATAGCCCTCCCCTAAGAGCGGTGGTAGCGGATCGGTGTAGAACGCCGGCTTCTTAATCGGGAGGTCGTAGGTTCGAACCCCGGCGTGTACCAATGACTTTGTTTTCTAAGTTATGTACATTTGTGAAATTATAGTAGCAATACTACTCGCTGACGGTGAAGGAAAACATCGTAAGGAAACCCTAGTGTCTGAGGTGTTAGCGTAACTCAGCGCTTGCTACGTACAATGGCCGAACTATGAGGTTAAGTGCGGAAATCTCAGGTCTAACTAACTAACTAACTACTTAGGTGTGATGGTTTTTAAAAACCTATTTAGAGGCTAAAAATTTCACCCATGCCAGGACTCGAACCTGCGACCTCTGGCTAACCGTACTAGCGCTCTCCCAACTGAGCTAATGGGCGATTACCGGCATCAGTGAAATTTCGAACCTCTTTCCAATACTCTCTGTATTGCTTACATATACGAGTAGATAAACATTTAACAAGTGCACGAAAAAAATATACACGTAACAGCTTCAAACTGCTTGTGTATTAACTAATAATAATATTATTAATAATCATAAGGTTATTACAATAATTTTACAATTGAGTTAAAATCTCCATGAAGTAATTAATATTAAGCTATAATTAGCTTAGCTTAATATTAATTAGTTCATGGAGATCTTTGTTGATTGTGATGTTTTTACGTTTGGAAAACAAAAGAGATTATTATTATACTACATATTATGTATTTCCTATTTATTTGAGTTAACGATTTAACTAATGAATTTGAAGTAATTCAATTAAATAGAATTATAACAATTTTTAATTTTCTTAGTTCTTTGACGATTAGGTACTGTTAACAAGTAACTTGAGGCCTCATGCTGTGTTGTATTGTATTTATTGTTATTGTATATTGTATTGTTTTCGATACCTATCAACCACGAGTCTCTTCTTACAACTCAGGAAGTTTATATTTGTTTACCTTTTCGTTATATAAGCTACTGCCCTTAATTACGAGCCGGGAGAGGGTTGGAGAAATACTAAACTCTATCCAAAATTGGTGCTTTGAAGCGTAGTGTTACACAAACGGATCTCTAAATCGAAAAATGTTTTTTTCCAGACCCACAATATTTTTAGATATGGTTATCTAAAAATATTGTGGGTCTGGAAAAAAACATGTTGACTACGGAATTCTAAAAGCGTAACTGTCAGTCGTGAATATGTCGAAAATAACAAAATAGTGTCGGTGACTCTGTATATAAAAATCTCGTGACAGTGTTTGTTATCAAACTCCACAGAAACGGCATCGGCAGTCGGAGTGGAGGTGTGAGGGAACATTGTGAGGTAGTTCGGAATTTAGGTCAATTTATCAACAAGATTCAGGTACCCCTTGAATAATCCTCATTGTAACAGACTAAACAACAAAATAAATAGGTCCTATTTACTCAACCTGTCTTGATTATTAATAAAGGTAAATAGGGGCTTGTGAGCTCCCTAATTTACATAAACAGAGGTTGTGTTTGTTTATTTTATATGTGAGAATCGGAATAAGGATTTAGGCCTACTAACCCTGCTTGAATTTGGAAAGTAGTCGTCCTGGAAAAGGTGTGGGTTGGAGGTAGGAAACAGAGGTAGGAGAGAAAAAAATAAAATAGCTTAACTTTGAACGCCCTATGCGGTTATCAGTGTATAGGAAAAAAAGACTTAAAAACTAAAGAAATTCCGGTACATTAGATTGATACAAAAAGGGTGACAACAGGGCCTTGAGTTTGTTATTAAATCTAATGTTATTAAGCATTAAAGTACCTTGACAGATGATGAATACCATGACCGAACACTCCATGGGACCCATGGAGTGTTTTTACACACTGCAGATTATATTCCACCCATGCCGGGACTCGAACCTGCGACCTTTGGCTAACCGTGCCAGCGCTCTTCCAACTGATTTAATGGGCGACTTAGAGGCATCAGTGAAATTTCGAACCTCTTTACAATACTCTCTGTATTACGTACAGGCAGCAACACTACAGTTGCCTAGAGAAGGTTTTATATGACCTCTTGATGACTTGAAGTAGCAACGAAAGTAAATCACCACCTACATGAAGTTGTCATTGCGTCACAATGCATTTACAAGCTAGATCATACGTTAGATAAACACTCAATTGAAGCCATCTAATAACACAGGGTCGAACTAGCTATAAGAAGATATGGGTTGTGTCAAAAAATCATGGCGTGAAGTTGTTCGGCTAACTGCCTCTAGATGGCGGTGGCAATGTTGTCGTTAGGTTCTCGATGTAGGAACGATAGCGTCACCATTGAATTTCAAATTCAATGGCGTCACTTATAGAAAAATTATACCTATCAATTTTTCAGACCATTTTGCAAAACGTATTAGATAAATCTCTCCATCACTTTAATAGTGATTTAAAACCCCCATGGAGGTTCTAAAAAAATACTTGTGAAGTACCGAATCACAAAATAAATACTACGATGTAAGATTGGTTCTAAAGAATAGGGTCTGAATAATTAAGCCATGGCGCTTATTTGGGGAGGGCTATGTCCAGCAGTGGACTATAATATAATATAGTCTGAATAACAAGAAATATGCCAGAGAAGCGTAGACCGAGAACCAACGTTATCGACATAGCTCAGAGAATTTGTTCTTAAGTTAGGTAAGTCTGCAACTCCTTCCGACGAGGTGGGATGACGATCTGCGTAAAACTGCAGGCAGATGCTGGATGTGGCAAGCTGAAGACACGGCGCTAAGGCGGTCATTAGGGAAGGGCTATGTCCTGCATTGGACTAACATAGCCTGAAGATTATGATCATGAAATAAGCCAGCAATTGTTTTATAAACAGCATGCGTGAATGTTAAAACGATAGGAGAACGTAATAGTAGTGGCCATCAGAAATTCCTGCACTCAAACTCTACGTTCAACTCTTTAACAAATCTGTCCTTTTAAAAACTGGGATAGCCACTCAATCGTGCAGCCGTAATACCCACCAGGATCATCGGGGTACGCCGAGTGGCCGCGCCAGATAGACTCGTGAGTAATGACCGCGATCCGGCTTCGATTCATATCCGACATTAATCAGACCCTGACCCCTGCACGAAGCTCTGTATCAAGGCTACCCCTTGCTAGGAGTCTTATAACTAAACCTGGATTGCTGAAACCGGAGGGTGAAACCTAGCTGCGTCGAAGGCTATGAGCAAATAATCAGAACCTACCTTAATGCGGTCGCATCATTAATTATAATAATTAGCAAGTTTAGCAACGGGCAAATACCAATTCTGATTTGAAGGTTGTAGATCAGATGCAAATTTTGCAAGATAAATATTCTGCTCTGATGCAAGGTATACATATAATAAAAATGTTGGTGGAAAATGGTAAGGAATGGAAAAATTACAAAGAGTGCCAGCAAAACATTTTACATTTTTAAATACCTTCAAATCTCCATAAAGGAACACTAATACCTGAACAAATTAATAAGAATTGGGCACCGTAGACGGAAGCAAATTAAGTGAAGAAATAAATAATTCAGCCATAAAAAAGACAGTAAAAATACCGTTCGACCATAACAATTGTTTTAGTCAACAGAATATATAAAGTTAATAATAATTTTCTGGACTGGACCACGATTTGTTAAATTGCAAAGTAGCATCTATAACGCTATATCGGCAACTGTTTTATGCAGCGGAATAAAATTGAGCAACTCCTAGTAACTTTGCAAACGTATTAAGTTTTTAAGAAAGTATTACCCGCACAATAAAGACCACAATATTCTATGAGCGAGCAGCAAATAAAACTATAAAATAATTGATTTGTGTATCTTATAAAAAATATGAGAATTCGGCCTTTATATATAGATGGACCAGTATTTGACTTTATGGCGCGGCGGGTGCTAACTAGCGCCACAAACGAAATAAAAGTATAGAAATAGAAATAGAAATAGAAAAATCTTTATTTGGTACTACAGATTAGCTTATGCTTAATATAGAACCTAAAGTTTACAAAGTAGGTACCAAAAAGGTTTCCGCTCAGCTTAATGCCGCAGCAGGACTACGGCGCTGATTTTCAGCGGATGCCTGAGAACTTATTGCTAACACTTAAATTAATCTAAGGTAAATATTAAACAAAACAATGACCTCATTAATGCATTTTTTTAGCGATGACATATGCCTTTATGTATTCAAAACAATTATACAGTTTTTAACAGCAACATTTTTATACAAATTTCGAGAAGCATCAGATATGATATAATTATAAGTTTCTCACACAAACTTTACAAAGATATTAAATAGGTATCCGTGGATTCGTTACTATTTACAATTTTTCCCTTTTGTGTAGTTAGTAGATATTGCTTGAATTTAATTTTAAAGCATCTAATAGAAGGGGAATCTCTAATAGGAGGCGGAATGTTGTTCCAACATTTGGTGGCACAATAACGAAAACTTCCACGAAATGCCGTTGAATGGTGAGATGGACAGACCAACAGTAGTGGAACGCGTGAATGACGTTGACTAAATTGTAGCTTATTGTATAGATATGAGGGTTTTCTTTTCTTAATGATTCCAAAGAGTAAATTGGCTAGGTGTAAAGTACGACGTGATTCCATGTTAAGCAAATTATTTCTATTTAAATAAGGTGTAACATGCGCTCTACGAGGAATGGAAAAGCAAAATCTTGCACATGAGTTTTGCACTCGCTGAATAAGCTTCTTTGATCTGCCCAATAAACAACCACCAATAACAGTATCGGCATAGTTCAGTTTCGATAAGATCAATGATTCACACAATTGTATTCTCTTATCTATACTTATATATGGTCGTATTTTATAAAGTACGTGTAGTCTATAGTAACAATTTCTTACGGTTTCTAGAACATGCTTTTCAAATTTCAGTTTATCGTCCATCAGCACTCCTAAGTTTCGTGCTTCAGTAACTTTTTCTACCGCTATATTTCTAATTTTAAGCTCGGGTGTACAACTATTTATTTTTTCTATCTGTAATTTTGTACCCAGAACAAGAAATTTTGTTTTTGTTGGATTCAGCGCTAAGCCATTTTTTGTAGACCACTGTAAAATTTTTTCAAGTTCCATATTTAATTTTGCTACTTCCTCCGTCGTATCTTTAGGTTTGAAAGATCTATAAACTTGCAGATCATCTGCATACAGGTGATATTTACTATTAGTGATACAATTTGGCAAGTCAGCAGTGTAAAGAATGTACAGTATCGGCCCCAGAATCGAACCTTGCGGGACTCCTTTCATAACCATTGATGAGACTGAATGTTTCTTAGTACCTCCCATGTTACACAATTCAACAATTTGGGACCGGTTACTTAGGTAACTTGACATCCATTTAATCGAGTTATTATCAAAACCATAGTAGGCTAGTTTGGACAAAAGTAGTGTTGGGCTTATCGTATCAAAAGCTCGAGAAAAATCAAGAAGTACGAGGATTGTACCGTCTCCCACGTCTTGGCTTGCCAAAATATCATCGACAACGTCCATAAGTGCTGTTGCGGTGCTCCTACCTGATCTAAATCCAGACTGCCTTTCCGGGAGTATGTTGTTGATAACCAAATACTCTGACAACTGCAAACATACTACTTTTTCAACTATTTTAGACAAAAAGGGTAGAATGCTTATTGGTCTGAGATCTTTATATTGTGTTGGATTATTATTTTTTGGTATTGGTCTTACTTTTGCAATCTTCCATGCCTCGGGGAATGAACCAGTTTCAATAGATCTATTTACGAGACCAGTTATTACACCAAGCGTATGTGGTAACGTCATAAGTACCATATCTAGCGTGATTCCATCAAAACCTTGCGCGTTTGTTTTAAAACCCTTTATGATTTTTAACACTTTTTCCTTTTCAATAGTTTTAAGAGTGAAAGATGAAGAACTAAAACGATTAAACCAGTAGTGCGACAACAATGAAATATCTAATTCATTATTACTGGGAATATCTAGGAAATGAGCGTTAATCTGATCAGGGTTATTTAAATTTTCAGGAAGCTCACTTTGCTTTTTCTTGAAATCTGCTATATTGCGTTTAATATGCTTCCAAAGTTTACGTGGCTCTGTCAGATTGTTATTAATATAGTGTTCGAAATACGCCGTTTTCTCAGTGTGAATTGCTGCACTTACTATTGTTTTTAATTCTTTATAGTATTTTTTATCGCTTTCTAATTTAGTCTGCCTACTTTTGACGTGAGCTTCGTTTCTTAATTTTATCATCTCTTTAACTGTTGGAGTAAACCATGGATAATTGAAGTCTTTTAAATATAAAGTTTTTAAGGGAGCGTGGATATCGAATATAGAAGTGATGCAATCATTAAAAGCAATTAATGACTCATTTACATCCTCACCCAATACATTCTCCCATTTTACACTGGCCAGATTGGCATTGAAAAGTTCCAAATTAATGTCCCTAAGGGGCCTGTAGACTATCCATTGTGGAGAGGGCTTTGGTTTTTTAATGTGTAACTCACATGAAAGGAAAGCATGATTGCTTAGCTCAGGCACGAAATCTACGCAAACTTTTGACACTGTTGTTCTGCTGAATATGAGGTCTATAAGTGTTTCAGAGTGAGTTGTGAAGTGTGTCGCTTCATTAACATATTGGTGAAGATTCATGTATGTTGCAAACTCTAGCAGCTTCTTAGAACTGGAGTCTTCTGGTTTTAATAAATCTATATTAAAGTCGCCTAATAAAACAATATGATCATAGGGCGAAAACGAGCTCACCGACTGTGTTAAGGCATCTAAAAATGTATCTACGTTCACCCACTGTGGCCGATACGCAGTACCTATAGCAACTTTGAGTCCATTTTGTTTTATACCAATCCACATTTGTTCTACTGAGGATGGTGGGTGTTCGAGAAATCGGACGTAAATTCCACGTCGCAGGTAAAAACCGACCCCTCCGCCGCGCGAGCGCGCGCCTGCAGCACGCGGCACATGCCGCAGTCGGTAGCCGGGCGGCACGGGCGCACGCAGATCCTCGCCCGCGCGCAGCCAAGTCTCATTAATAGCCATAATGTCAACTGCGTGTTTTTCCATAGCTAGGAGAAACTCATCATGACGTGTACCAAGTGACCCTGGATTCAGCAGACCTATACTTATGTTTTTACTGATAATAAACCTTATGATGTAGGCAAAAGATACTTGAATTAATCGACAATTAATTAGAAACTTTCTAAGCATAGTAACATGACGTTGGTTTGGCGTGAAGATAGGATATAATGTTGCGTATATGGTTCGTAATGACAAAGAGATAATTTTAATAAAAATATTCATAGTAAGTATTAGTTGCTGGGACTGAACACATCGGTACGGATCTATTATTATAATTGAAATGCATCCAGAAAAGTAATAGCGAGATAACTCTGAATAATTTAAACATTTATAAGCACATGCTGTAGAGGTCGCAGCCCTATTTAGGATTTTACAAAATTTAAAACGTCAGCTTCGCTTCGCAAGGGAATCCTCTGTGAAGTGTGCTCCCTGCGGCCGTAGACCCGGCCCTCTCGCGTCCATATGAATCGCCAGCCAGCATTGCGGCCAGCATCACGGGCCCGGGCAAATAGAGCGCGGTTGGTCCTGGTTAGTCGCTCGTTCACGTAGAACCGGCGCGGCTCATGTGGGGGTAAGCCTAGATCTGCTGTGGTCGCGCCGCGGCGGACTCGCGCGCTCTTCATCAGTTCGTCGCGGAGCGCGCGCCGCAACAGTCGAACTACGATTGGGCGCGGCCGCGGTGCCGGAGAACCTACAGTGGGGCCGCGCTTTGGACCAATTCGCACTGCGCTAACCATGTCACGTTCTTCCAGTGTCATCCCCAACTTAGTCGCTACGGATTTGACCACATGCCCTACGGATTCACCATCGCACTCCGGAATGTTTGTAATTTCGACGTCATTGCATAGCAACTCCTGGTCTCTGTCGTTGAGCTGATCCTGTAGGTTGTTGACTTTTTCCGTCAATGCACCCATGTCCACTGAGGAAGAAGACGAAAACTTTTTTTCTAGGGTTAAAAAATCCTCCCTTAACTGTAAATTCTCGCCTCGGAGTACATCGACTTCCTCCTTGAAACTTGCTCGCAGCTTGGTCAATATGGCATTGAATTCGCTCGTAATGGCTGCCCTGAATTTGTCCAATTTGTCATCCAGCAGCTTTTCCAACTGGTGGAATGTAACTGAGTGTGCATCAGCAGGGTTAGCCATCAGGGGTAGCGTAGCCGCAGGGATAGCGGACGATGTGGGAATAGCGGCCGGCGGGGGAGCCGGCATAGCAGTGGGGACAGCAGAGGAGACGGCTCGGGCTCCCGTGGCAGCCGGTTCACAAACGTCCATCTCCGCCATCACCCTTGACGCGCCGGCGAGGGGACCGGGCCTCTGCTCAAATAGCTTTCGGGTTGGCGTGTCGTCGCCCCTTCTGCGACTTTCGCGAACTGTAATATTTTCACATTCGGGGCACTTCCATTGTGCCTTATTTAGCTCCCTGAATTTAGCCGAAGTCATGTTAAGACATTGATGGTGATATCGCCTATGGCACATAAAGCAGTTCAAAGCCTCAACGTTAGGTACGGCAACCATACAAGCTTCGCAATTCATTCTGGAGGCTAAGGTAAGCGATGCTGACTTACACAAGCAAGGCAATGCGGGCAAGCGGGCGCTCTGTAGGTGCGAAAAGGACGGAGTGAGTTAACAAAAAAGCAGACTGCGAGGCGCGGAGGTAGGAGCGGGGTCGATGACCAGTGCTG
Source organism: Yponomeuta sedellus (assembly GCA_934045075.1). Lineage (NCBI taxonomy): Eukaryota > Metazoa > Arthropoda > Insecta > Lepidoptera > Yponomeutidae > Yponomeuta > Yponomeuta sedellus. The sequence continues at coordinate 22,547,338 of OW203722.1, read as the reverse complement.
TTTCTCGCGAAGTCAGCGATTATAACCGCTGTAGATTATTTCGTGTATCTGATCTGCCCTTTACACGTTCTATACGTCGTTACTAATCCGTGAAGCCTTGGATATAGGTACACTTTGTATAATTCACTGATCCACACAATAAACTTTTACACTGTGTAAATTTATTCTCGAAAGCACGACTTATACTTGTTTAAATAAAATATTGAAACGGAGCGTCTCAGAATACTGTTCATCTGATGAACGCGCACGCGCAACTCAAAGTCATAACTTCTTTCAGGTATAAGAAGTTACTTCAACAAATAAACATCAAAAATCTTAATATCAGTGATAACTATGTTATAACATAAAACCTAGAACTTAGTATCAACATCCTAGGTTCTAAACGGCCTCGGTGGCGCAACGATTTGGCACGCTGACTGTAACACCGAAGGTCTCGGGTTCGATCCCCGGCCGGGTCAAACTAGGAAACGAACTTTTCTAGTTTGTCTCGGGTCTTGGATGTTATCTATGTATTTATTGTATTAAATCTATCGTCGAGTTAGCACCTGTAACACAAGTCATTTAGTTGTACTTAGTATATGGCTAACAAGATCTGTGTAATATGTCCATGAATAAATAAATGAATAAATAAAAAAAAACTGTAGGTTTTAAAAATAGTTGTTATGGAATGTAATCAATCTGTAATCAATCAATCGCCTTATGGAATGTAATCAATCTTTCATGGTATTCGTGTCTATAGTACACCATAAACAAAATAAATGAATAAAACCGTACTGACATAAATTAGTTGTATATTAAACGGGTCCAATCGCGATTATTTACTGACACAAATTTGGCAGTAATTTTAATGGTATTAATAAAGTCACCTTTCCAATTAATAAACAATATGCCATTATTTCGACCGAAAGCGATTCATTTTGAAACTCGGTCGGTATTTAACCTGATTTATTTTTCACAAGCCAAAAATATGGTTTCAGGGAATTATATATTTTCCTCTGAAATGTGTTGCAGTTACCGACATTTTGCTTTTGACTATTAGCAATGTTGTATAATATTTACGATGAAATAGCTGGACCACAGCGCGTAGCAACGGTCTTCCTGCAAAATGTGCAGAAATTTAATAGTTCTGCACATTTTGGTAACTTAAGAAGGTATTTTCTTCACAATTAATGTATTTTTTGTTGAGGAGCGGACACAATAATTTAATTATTATCTAGGTACATACATACACATTTTGGTAAGTTAAGAAGATATTTTCTTCACAATTGATGTAATTTTTGTTGATGAACGGAAACAATAATGTAATTATTACATACGCCTGTATCAGAGGGGTGGGCACAGACCAGGGACTGCCACATGCCACGATCCTGACAGATCACCTTCGCTTCATCAACGTTCATAAGTCGTTGCTTGCACGCACGCCGTTTCCGGGTACTTTTTATCTTCCCCTTTGTAATTATTACAAATACTTAACTTAGCCGATTAATAAAATATAGGACTAAACTAAAGAGGAGAATAAAAATATTTTTTTTTCTGGAATACCAAATAACTAAAGCCCTTCCTAAGAACGACGTGTTTCCGCATAATTAAAAAAAAAACAAGTAGTAAGCATTAGTTATGTCATATATTAAATGGGTCTAATCGCTATTAAACCCGTTTAATATTTAACTATGCACGAGTATACTGTATCGCGAATGACTAAGAAACACTAATTAAACATTATTTAATATTTCTACTAAACAAGAAAATAATTTTTTACCTTTACAAATTTCCATTTGGTCTAAGACGAATTGAGAAAATATGGTCAGAGTAAAGTTTTTATTCCCACCTGTTTTTCTCTACTACACTACGGCCCGAAGGTATGGGCTTACATTTTACATTGTACTTTGACATTCAGCAAACACAATGGAACGTCTTTACCTTGAAATTTAATTGAATTATTTTACACTGCTAGTCAATTTTTTGGTGTCGGTATTTATAATATATTTTTATGAGCAAGTAATTTTCAAAAAGTTTCACTTTTGTCAAGAGAGTACTACGTCTTAACACCATAGTTTTGTAGGCACTCAGCGTTAGCATAAATGGCTGTTACAATAGCTAAAACGTACCAACGGACCGTTTCACTGCATATTTTACTATCGGGACACTTTCAGAAAGTCCACACTTCATTTAATTTTCTTTGTTATCTTAAAACAAAAGTCTATTCAGGATAATCAAATTTACTTCAAACATTCAGATTCTGAATATTTGATGTATTTAGGTAGGTTATTGAAAGTTGCTTGAACTTCTGAAGTTCAAGCAACTTTCAATAACGTTGGAAACTAAATCACTTTATTTTATAAATACGTACTTACCTTTTATTTTTTCCTAAGATAGTGAATGAACTGCACGTGAACAGACATTGTATTCCAAATAAAATTATTTGACAATTTTGTCATAGTTATTATGAGAGACATCTATTAGAATTTTTCAGAACTTTTACCAACTTTCTCATTAGAACTACAAATGTTTGCTCAAATCGTCTGCCATCTATCGCGTTGCGCTTGAAACGTTTGACACTGGATACAAAAAGCTGTAAGCCAGGTGCAAAACAGAAGTAGCGTGGGACGAGAAATGTTTCAAGTCCCACCCGATAGATGGCAGAAGATGTTAAAACATTTGATATAGAATTCACGCCCTCACCCCGTCTCTTCTGTATGGACTTTGTCCCGTTCCTACAGTATTTTTAAAGCCTATAAACGTCTAACTACAGAGCACAGGCTTTCTCTAAAAGAGAGAGAGAGAGTGGCTTAATTACCACGCGTATATTTCCTTCAGCATGTTTTATATGAAAGTAATTTGGATTAGCGACGTGATTTTTCCACGGGCTTATTCACGTCTCTTCTAAATAAGCAATTACATTATTCTATTATACATCGGGCATACAGGAACGACGTTGGAGAAAGGCGCGGAAAAGACGCGACACGTTGTTTGGAGTTCACGCCCTCGACCCGTCTCTTCTATGTAGGCTACGCCCTGTCGCTTCCGTACTACATTTTGTATAAATTGGAAAGACGCCCTCGCCCGACATCCTTCCTGTGAGGCCCAGGCCATCGTTTACCACCTATTGGGTGGCGCCTGAAACATTTTATGTTCAAAACATCTTCTTACTGCTTAATTTGACGGGGGAATCATAGATGGCGTTGCTTCGAAAAATTCGAAATTAAATGGTTTACCATTGTGGGTAACCAACCTGCAAAAAAGTTTCTATGATCATTTATAGATGGCGTGGATGGATGGAATATGTGGGGGATATTTTTATGTCAGCAACACTGCATTTACGTTTTATATAAATTTGTGAATAAAGAAGGAAATGAACAGCGTCTTATTTTTCTTTTCTCAAATCAGTATAATCCTATTAATATTGTTAAATAAATTTGTAAACATGTTTTTATGTTTGTTACACAATCACACAATAACGACTGAATGGATTTACATGAAACTTGGCGTGCAGATAGACAAAGATTTGAATTGAGATATAAAAAAACTTGAAACAGTGCCTCGGCACTATGACGCCGTTTTCAGCTAAGTAGTAGGTTTGACCTCCACTGATGGTATTAACAAAAGCAGTTTTCTATGAATAACTCAACTTGCAGACAAAATTTTCTACTAAAGTTTAAATAATATACGAAGTGTAATGTATAATGTGTATTGTATCTTTGTGGCTGCAAATAAATGTCTCTCTCTCTCTCTCTCTCTCTCTCTCATGCTGTTGATGCAGATGCGGCAAGCTGAAAACAGGGTGCTATGGGGCTATGTCAAGCAGTGGAATACATAATATAGCCTGAAGAAGAATATATAATGTAAAAGTAATCTACAAAGTTCAAATGCTGGGCATCACGCATAAGTTTGTAAACCAAAATTTGCACTCTACGCGTCCAATCTAGATAAACCAGAAAAAATATTACAACCATGATTCTTAAATCTAAGTAATGTTATACAATTGGCGGTCTTATCGCTAAGAGCGATCTCTTCCAGACAACCTTTGGATGGAGTGGATTGCATGAAGAATATAGTCGGCAGGTGGTCTAAACCAATTCATGGCCGTATTTGTCAACTGCTGAACATATGCCTTCCCTTAGGTACGAAGCCTCTACGCATACTCACCGTACTGGCGAATGCAAGTACAAAAATATGCAACTCCTAAGACATTCAGCTCTTTTGAGGTTTCCCTAGACCTTAATAAACAAAAAAATCCATACATAATAAACTAGGAGTCGATAATATTATGAATGAATGGAGTTCAATATGAAAACGGCAAGTCGGTGAAAAAGGTCAAATAGATTGTCTCATAAATTTTGTCCGCAAGTACATAGTAGATAAGTAGGGGTTTATTCCACAGATTTGGACCTTCGCTGCCTTCTTCCGTAAGTTCTGTGTCGAAGAAAACTAGTGGGAAAGGGACGAGTGGGCTTAGAGATGGGTTTTGAGGGTCGATGAAATGAATTAATTTACCTGTACGTAAAGGTGATTGAAGTGTTTACTTTACATATCTAGGGTTTTTTTTATTTAACAATATGCAACACAAATTGCGATGGCAGCGAAGCAAACTCAATCATGAATTAACCCTTTAACGAGTAGAGCTAATATTAGTTTCATAGGTTTTGGACTTTATTAAAAGGTGATATTATCTCTTTCTAAGAGAAGGCTTGTGCGCTGCAGTGGGCCGTATGTAGAATACTTTAAAAAAGGTGCATCTTATGGTAAGATCTATTATCTTATTGTCTAGTAAAGGGTTACTTCAATTATATTCACTTTATGCTACGCCATTTAATGATACGCTACGCAGTAGTACTTTACGACTACGTCGTAGCACTCGCTACAGCTACGTAGCACTACAGATGTACAGATGTGCTGCTTTAGTTAGATCAAAGATCTCCGCATTAAGGCCAGGTTTTCACGGTCTTAGTGGACTCGGACCGAGTGCGCCATCCGAGTAAACTAATGCTTCTGATTGGATGGTTTTTCGTGACAACACCAAAATATTTAAAAACCTATTTAGAGGCTAAAAATTTCACCCGTGCCGGGATTCGAACCCGCAACCTCTGGCTATCCATGCCAGCGCTCTACCAATTGAATTTGTTCCTTAGCACGGGTTAGTGCATCAAAAATAAAAATAGTATAACACCAAAATAGCCAATCAGAAGCATTAGTTTATTCGGATGGCGCACTCGGACCGAGTCCACTAAGACTGTGAACACGCGGCTTTAGCGTCATAGTTGGTATTAAAGGCTGAGGTATGTTAACACTTCAGATACGAGGGTTTCCTCACGATGTTTTCCTTAACTATTGCTACTATAACTTCACAAATGCATGTAAGTTTGAACACAAAGCCATTGGCATTTACCGGGATTCGAAGCAATGAACTACCGAATAAGAAGGCGGCGCTCTACCGCACCGCTACCACAGCTAGTTTATACACTTAGTGCTCCGTCTGCACTTCGTTTTTGCTTTGACATAACTGATCCGGTTTATATACACACAATATCAATAAAATTTCACTACAATTTTTTTTGTGAGGGCTAGATGATCGAATGGAGAAAGAAGTTTAGAATATTTCAATATCTAGATTTAATAAAGGAGGAAAAACAGAAATAAAAAAATACAACTTAACATTTTTGAGGGTGCTAACTTCGCCGCCAATGGAAAAAAATCATAACTTGTGTTTTAATACGTTTTTATTTAGAATCGAACATGAAAAATCTTAACAACAGTAGCAACTCTTTTCTTTTATTATTTTACTGCTTGGACTATAAGCACGTAATAACAGAGAATAGTGTAAAGAGGTTCGAAATTTCACTGATGCCGGTAAGTCGCCCATTAGCTCAGTTGGATAGAGCGCTGGCACGGACAGCCAGAGGTCGCGTGTTCAAATCCCGGCACGGGTGGAATTTTTAGCCTCTAAATAGGTTTTTAATCAAATCTATTTTAAGAACCTGCTGTCTAGAACCTAGAATCAACAACCAAGAACTTTAATCACTCCGCCAAAAACGGCCGTTTTTAGCGGCTATCGATTAATGTTCTAATCTATTTATCGTAGGTTCTAGACTGTCCGTTCTAAAAATATTTATCACACTTGTTAAGATTTCTCATGTTAATTTTAGATAATAACGTATTATAAGAAGAGTAAAGATTTTTTTCTATTAGTAGCGCTAGTTAGCGCCCCGAAACGCCTTAAATACAGTACTTAGTTGATGTAGCTTAATACAGCTTTTTAACTCCTGCACATTCATAATCGCTCAATAGTCACAAATGTACTGAATGAAATTGCAAAGCCGCGTTTTGTAATATAACAATAGATTTTTTTACATATACTTAGCAATACTATAAAAATTTAGAAAATAAGGTGATCGTGTAAAACATAATATCTCTGCAAGATCACGATCTAGAGGTCGCGGGTTCGAGTCCCGGCATGGATGGAATTTTTGGCCTCTAAATAGGTTTTTAAAATCTCTACAACAGTTAAAATTACTACAATGTACCTAAAGTGAGAGAATGTAAAGAGTACGAAATAAAGGGAAAGCTGAAATAAAACACTAGAAAAAAAAAGGCGGGGACCCAGCATCTGTGGAAACTGATATTATTAAAATTATTATTATTATTAAAACATTGAATTGACATATACGAGCCAAACTCATTACCCTCCTCCGCGCCGCAGTCGGCTAATAATCCCTTTTAACCAATTACATTCAAATACCTAAAGATAAGACACTCGAAATTGCTCAATGGGCCAATAAAGAAATATTCCATTTTCAATTACTCTCCTCCAGTAAGCGATTCAATTCAGTCTGGAAGCTAATCACTGGTAAACAATGGGCTCCCGGAGATCGATAGAATCCATCTACTTATCTTACAATAAAACAGGAATCTTGACGTTGAAGGTATTTGGTTACCTCAATAGATTGCTCCGCGGAGCCACTATTGAAAGAATTAAGGTAAAAGATTTTAGATTATATTCATGATAAAAACAAAATGAACGTTAAAGATATTAGTTTCAAAAACTCTTCATGAAATCTTTTAAAAAGTTTTTTCTCTATTTTCTGGGAAGGCTGGGAAGATTTTAAGGCTATTTGCGTAAATGGCCCGGATTGAATAAAAATGTTGCTTTGCTTTCTAAGCTTTAATTTATGTTCGATGCACTTTTAAAATATCAGCTAATTTTAATTTTCTTAGTGATACTCACTGTGAATTAATTTTGTTCAATAGATAAGTAGAGAACACTTTCATCATCATCATCATCAGCCCACCGCTGCCCACTGTTGGGTATAAGACTTTTCCCCCAGATGCCATCTCTCACGGTCCCGTACCATCCGCAATCACGAACCTTCCGCCGACTCAACAATATAATAAGAGAATACTTTATATATAATATAAAAATGAAACGCTGAATGTGTTGGTAAGCGTAAATCTCGAGAGCAGCTGAACCGATTCCGCTAATTCTTTTTTTAGAATATTAATTCCTTGAAGTACGAGGATGGTTCTTACGGAGAGAAAAACAAGAAAATATTAAAGAATCGACTGTTAGGCGGTACGAAGTTCGCTGGGTCAGCTAGTCTATAATATAAAACTGAATCGCTGAATGTGTTGGTAAGCGCTAATCTCGAGAGCAGTGGAACCGATTTCGCTGATTATTTTTAGAATATTAATTCCTTGAAGTACGAGGATGGTTCTTACGGAGAGAAAAACAAAAAAAATATTAAAGAATCGACTGTTAGGCGGTACGAAGTTCGCTGGGTCAGCTAGTCTATAATATAAAACTGAATCGCTGAATGTGTTGGTAAGCGCTAATCTCGAGAGCAGTGGAACCGATTTCGCTGATTTTTTTTAGAATATTAATTTCTTGAAGTACAAGGATGATTCTTACGGAGAGAAAAATAAAAAAAATATTAACCCACATACTCCTGAAACTATTTTTGTTCTCCGAATCTTATATATTTTTTGTATGTGTTTTGTTATGGTTTACATAGCTTCAGAAAAATACTATAAAAAATCCAGGTCGCCTGGAAAACCAGCACTAGGGTGGGCGTTTAAACGCCCAATAGGAGAATCCACTACTGCGACATGTATGTAAGGTACCATGTACATTGAAAAGGCTTAACTATTTAATTAAAAAAACTTTTATGTTAATTACGGTCTCAAAAAACTAAACTGGGTTGGCTGGGTTGTGATAAGAAGTAAAACAGGTTTTAGGATGTAAAGAAATTACACATTTTTTGCAAAAATAATTGGTCTTCTTTTTGAAAACCCCACATCTCAGCTGATTTTCCTTATAATCAACCAAATGATCTATCTTGTCGAATCGCTAAACTTCGCGGTAGTTATTCGGGGTAGAGCGAGGGCCGCGCCTTTCAGTTTTCTTGTAGGTCTCCAGAAGGCTCTTTGCAACCACTCTGCGATATGTGAGATGATCATGGTCACCACCATCGCCTTTGTATAGCTGCCATGCATTTTGTGTAGCCATGTCAAGACAATGACACAACAATGGAGCAAAGGCCAAGAAGATCTCATTTAACAAATCGAGCAAAGGTCTCAACTTAGCAAACTTGTCACCACTAGTTTGGATTGCTGAGTTGTCGCAGCAATGAATATTGGCCATTATAAAATCGAATCTATCTCTAGACATGGTGCTATTGACGATGACAAAATCGGCTTCTATTGCCTTCTCCCAATACATGCCTCTTCGTGGTACCGGTACATAGGCACTAAACAGTAGAATACCGATGAAACATTTCATTTCATCAGCACTTACATTGCCCACTTTATTCTTTTTAGTCGCATACATGTTTGTATAAGTGACTAAAAGTTCAATGCAATTTTTATCAAACATGCAGTCAAAATAGTAAAGAGGGTTCTGCAAATGGTTCAGTCCTTGAACCTTTTGCCACTGTGGAAACTCAAGTGGATTATGATATCTCCTCCACTGATATTTCTGATTCCTTGGCACACTCGGAGCTCTTACAGCTTCACGATCTGTGACGATTGCAGTATCTATGTTGGTTGATGATCAACTTCTATCGGTGAGTGATCAATCCTTGCATCTTCGATACGGCTTCGTTTGGCTAACGCAGACAATGGTAACTCATCTTCACTGTCCACTGTTTCCTCATCAGAGTAAAGAAGATCTGCCTGAGCCCTTAGCTGCGAACCTGCAAAAAAATACAACATTTTATCAGTGACTGATCAATGACTTTTTTCTAGCAGCAGATTTATATCACAGTATGACACAGAGATAAGCTTGCTTTTGTACATGTAACGTTTTATGTCCTGTCCTGACTTATATATATAAGCCATGTGCGAAGAAGAGCTTATCTTTGCTATATATTCATCTAGCAAAAAGTCTTACCTGGAAGATTATGCCATGTCATAACTTCTTCATCACCAGAGTCTTCATCTGTAACTTCTGCATTGGCATTTTCGGGAGGCAAAATTGCTATTCCACTTGGCAATGAGTCCTCATCATCAAAACACTCCAACTCTTCAATTATTTCATTCAACGTTAACGGTTGACTCGGACGCGGTCTGAAAACGATTACAGATGTTGATTCTCCTACTGGGCGTTTAAACGGCCATGAACTTTCAAGATAAATAAAGTATGTAAAAATTTACATCGAATGCACTTTTATATTTCTATTTACTAGGTAAGAGGTTATATTATAATAAAATAACTAAATATAATTAAATTGTAGCTCAAAAGAAACATAAAAACATTACCTTTTGGAAGCCATGACGCCAAAAAATACTTCTCGAACTGTAATACTCGAAATCACCCAAAATAACACTTTTTGATAACACAATTCACTGATTCTATGGAAGACGTACACCAACTACGTACAATAATGGGCAAAAGGTTAAGCCACAACGTCCGAAAAGTAACTTTAAATGAGGGTAGATTAAACCTATTTTTTTGGGCGTTTAAACGGCCAGTAGGAGTATCTGGGTTAATGTATCGACTGTTAGGCAGTAAGAAGTTCGCTGGGTCAGCTAGTCTATAATATAAAAATGAATCGCTGAATGTGTTGGTAAGCGCTAATCTCGAGAGCAGTGAAACCGATTTCGCTGATTATTTTTAGAATATTAATTCCTTGAAGTACGAGGATGGTTCTTACGGAGAAAAAACAAAAAAATATTAAAGAATCGACTGTTAGGCGGTACGAAATTCGCTGGGTCAGCTAGTCTATAATATAAAACTGAATCGCTGAATGTGTTGGTAAGCGCTAATCTCGAGAGCAGTGGAACCGATTTCGCTGATTTTTTTAGAATATTAATTTCTTGAAGTACAAGGATGGTTCTTACGGAGAGAAAAATAAAAAAAAAACACCTATTTTATTGGTGGCGCCAACTAGCGCCACCAATAAAATAGGCACACTTTGGCACTAATCCCCAGCTTCTCGTACACTAACAACCTGAAATGTTTTTTCTGTTTGCTCTTTGGCCACTTGACAGCTGTTTACAGTAGGTTGACGGCTTGTTAGTGCCTCAGAAATCAGGGATAAGACTTCACATTAATGGACTGTTGCACAGAACTCTTATACGTACACCTGTAAGGGCACGAGTCTCTTCCTGCATCGCAGGAAGGTTAGGCCATACTCCACCACGGAGGCAAGAACGGGTTGGTGGAAGATTGTATGACTGTGGCGGGCTTTACTCTCAGAAGTTATCAAGCCCATAAGGCCATTCATGGTATAAATTCATTGATCTATAATTTACCTTTACACTGTGTTACCAAAACTTCACAAATGTACGTAACTTAGTCGGGATACGAATCCGAAGACCGTTTTATCCACAAACAAATCTCGTTACATCATTCATGGTATAAATTCATTCTGACCTATTATTTAGCTTTACACTATGTTACTAAAACTTTACAAATAAACGTAACTTAGTCGGGATTCGAATCCGCAGACCGTTTTGTCGATAAATAAATGAGCAAGCGCGTCGCAGCCCTAGTTCAAGTTCCAAGATAAGTTGGACAAGTTGCCGTCTTGCCATAAAATATGTAGCGACACGATATTGAAAAGTTGCCCGAAGCGGCAACTATCTCTTTATCTTACGGCGCTCTCACATTGACACCTTTGTTACGGCGGTAGTTGAAAGAGCTTTAAGTTGTAGCTATTAAAGTTGCTAATTGCACTTACTTTGCTGTGTCAAGAATAGTTCGCCTACTCTACACCTGACTAAGGCTGAAGTTCGACTTAGTGTAACTGTAACATACTTGTGTAGTTTCTGCAGAAAGTTTTTGATTAAATTTCAGCAATTATAACATCTTTGCCGGAGAACTGAAATTGCTTCATGCAAGAAAGCATTCGGTTGTCATGTAATGACAGTCGTTAAGCCATGTCAGAGGCCTTATGGGCGGCTTGATAACTGCTGACAGTAAGGCCAGTCACTGTCTTACAATCCTCCACCAACTCGGACTTGGCCCCCGTGGTGGAGTATGGCCTAACGTTCCTGCGATGCAGAAAGAGACCCGTGCCCCAGCAGTGGGGACAAATAGCGTTGAAATCAAGCAAGCCAAAAAACTTTGGCTTGAGGAATTTTATAAAGCTTTGCTGTTGTATTATAATTAATCTTCTATATGTGCCGTCTCCCATTGGAATTTGGCAATAAATTTTTGCTATCGTAGTTTTCGAGGTTCTCGGTACAAACAAGGAATTGGTACTCTGTTGAAACCACTATTGTTGGTTGTGTAGCCTGTATCTTTGGTCTCCTAGGTCTCCTTGGCTGTATAGGATGGAGGCTGTATTTGTTGGTATACATTATATGTCCAATATACTTCAGCTTCCGTTTTTTATTGGTGCTATGTTTTCTTCTTCATTCAATATTCTTCAATTGTTTTATAATTGTGAATGTCTGTTTGAAATAGTTGGCATTTAAATCAATCAATGAATCAATCAATCAAATGAATTTATTTAAACGTAAAGAATTTATATTATATTTGCTGCATGTCACTGTACAATGTAAAATGTAAGCTGCTGCCCTCGGGCCGTATTGTTGCGGTAAAAAAAACTCCACTCTGACCATTTTTTGTCAAGACATATTAAAATCCAAATTTTTTTCAAAAGCTTACTCGGTGATGTTATGAGTTTCAAAATTAGCTAAAAAATTATACTTAGGCCTTACACCAACGGAATTTCTACAATTCTGTAAATGCACGAAGAAACTGAATGCTAGTCCAGGCTACCGATGAGTGTGGATGGCAAAAATACAGCTAAAATACACTACGATTTAACAGACTAGAAACAGACTGATTTCGCACAATTTTTGCAGTTTGATAAAGCAAATTCATTTTAAACGCTTCGCTCCGGCTGCAACGAAGCGGGAAAAAGCGAAAAATTGCGGTTAGAGCTGGCTAGGACCGGTTCCATGTAGATATTACAGTCGCCATCTTGTGTCGTCCACCCAAAACACATAAATCAACACTATTTCAGTTTTATTAAAAAAGACTATATGACGGTATGTCGCGAGGAGGATTTATTCACTTAATGTTATTCTAGCACTAAACTGGTATTGCAAAGCAGAAAAGTATATCTGGTTCTTCCAAAATCTGGGTGTATTACATGTATCGTTGAGGAATAGGTCTTCACTAAAAATTATTTTGTTTGCATCACAAACCATGTTGCCATGTTTAGAAAATATTACTTTTGACAAACTACATAAAAATACTGATTTAAAACAGGATAAACTTAACTTTTTATCGAAAGAGTCGGACTCTTCCGACAAAAAATCAAGTCAATAATGTGTAGTGCTTACGGAAGATTTAGTTTAAAACTATCTCTGTGCTTTAAAAACCTATTTAGAGGCTAAAATTTCACCCGTGCCGGGATTTTTAAATTTGTTCCTTAGCACGGGTTAGTGCATTAAAAAAAAAAAAAAAATGTTATCTCTGTGCTGTACTAATCTTTAGTACTGAGATGAACCGTAGTGTTAGTAAAAAAACGTGAAAAAGCACATCTTTATGGTTAGGCGCGACGAAACAAAAGAGCTCACGTCACAGGCAATGCCGGGCTACGAAAACGCTGATAAGAATCAGTCATTAACACTCCAGTCTCCGTCATTTCCCTTAGTCCTTTGACGATACTCCAGATTCTTGGCGCGGCGAAGGATTTTGATGAAAGAGGTTAGGTAGCTTGTTATTTTGGAAGAGGCCCATGAGATATACAAAGGCATTCAAGTGTTTGAGCTGGTATCCGAACCTACACAGTCCTTCGGGCCGCGTGAAATTTCGACAAACTTATCTTTTAGGCCTTTGCTTTCAAAAGCCTACTTTGATCTAAAAGTTTCCTTCTCTTACGTTTAAAATTTTATGAAAATATCATTACACATTTTTCCAGGTTGTATAATAATATTGCTTTAAGCTAACGCAGCTGTGAAGCGCTATAAAGCCCCGCTGCAATCTTAATACCAGTAGCTCCTGTTAGCCTGTCAGAAGAAACGCTGGCGTTGACAAAATAGCTTGTTCAGCTTGCAGCTATAAACCCACAAAATGGGTACCGAGTTACAAGCAAGTGACGTTGGAAATGAGCTCCTGTTTTAGAGAGCCAACGATGCGGAAGTGAATCTATACATACAAGAAGCTAAAACTGTTGAGATGTTTGTACGTGAAGGTGTATTATGTACAAAACCGATCGGATATGTGAGTGCCTCGTTGGTCCAGCGGTAACGTATTTGATTTCCATGATAGAGACCATGGGTTTGATTCCCGCACTTTGATTTGTACTACGTTAAACGTGTAACAATTTTAAGAATCATGACTCGTTAAAAAATCGTTATCAACAACGTGCTCTGGGTGAAGACTCTTTACCCCAAATGCCATTCATAAAAATACTTCTGTATAATTATCTTCCGTCTGGGTATTACTTCATGTTTTCTGGGTATTACTTCATGAGCTCAATTGGTAGAGCGCTGGTACGGATAGCCAGAGGTTGCGGGTTCGAATCCCGGCATGGGTGAAATTTTTAGCCTCTAAATAGGTTTTTAAACTTGACAGCGATATTAAGCCATATCATTAAACGACAAAATCCAGTAGATATTTCGTTTTTGTACACAGATGTATACGTGTAAACTTACATAATCAAGGCGATGAGGAAGCTATATCCAATTTTATCGCAGTCTCCGCGAATGAAGTCGCGGGCGTACCTAGTTGCAGAATAAATCTACATTTCACTGCTAACACGCATATTGTATTCATGCCCTGTGTTAGTTCTGCCGACGTGAATAGAATAATCAGGAAGAGTTAAATTTTCATGAGTTTGAAAATGACGTTTAGATGTAAAGAAAAGATATTTGACACGCAGTACCCCTCCATTATAAAGTGAAGTGAAACCACGGTGACAGTGAAACGGTAGAACGACGTTCCTTCATTTCCTATGTTACGCACATTTGCAAGTTGTAATAGTAATCATCATCAACCCATTATGTCCCCACCCAGGGGCACGGGTCTCTTCCCTGGGGAAGGTATAGGCCGTACTCTATCACGAGAACCAAGTCCGGATCGGTGGAGGCTTGAAGACTAGTGGCTGGTCTTACTGTCAGAAGTTCTCAAGCCGCCCCAAGGGCCTTTAGCAGTCAGCACCAACTGCTTAGCGTGCCTTGGGAAGCACGGAATCGATCGGAAAAATGCCACTAGCATTTGTCATTTTATTTTATTTATTCAAGGAGAAAGATCAGAATTGACAAACTTATATTAGAATTAACAAGTACACTTTGCCAATCCCTCAGCACTTTCCATAGAAACTAATCACAATAGACGGTTTACCTATCCATGCACTGAAAGAGCCCTGTGTAGTTTAACCTTCGTGATCTTTTAAAATCTCTCAGGCAGCCGGGGCTACGAGCGATTCTGTAGTAGCAATACCACTTTATAACTGTGAGGGAAAATATTGTGAGAAAACCTCAGTGTCTGCGGTGTTCATACCTCAACGCTTGAAATTGAAAATCCGCGGTGTCTACTCAGTGCATGTCACGTTGAAGGTTGCACAGTACGTTTTCCAATAAACATTCACGCGTATAAATGTGATTGACGGGAAAGAGCAAGTAGCTTTTAGTTCACGAGGAATAAGAGCGAGTTTGGAACAAAAAGTGGTTGCCTATTGACTGCGCCACCTATCAAGCCACTAGACGAACGTAATATCCTGACGCTATAAGCCAAGCATTGTCTCTCAGACGGCTTATAACCAGATCTTGTCGGAGGACTTTCAGACATAATGACAGCTGACAATGCTTCAGCCGGTCTGTGTATTGTATAGGCTATTTGCGAAGTGACTGGGGTCGGAGCGATCAAGGCACAAAACAATGGAATTGTACGAAGGTTCTCTTTTATAAGGTGATCTATTATATTTAAGTCAAAACTTTTGTAAGCACTATACTACACATTATTAACGGAATTCGGAATCTACTGTGATTATATTAATCATAATAAATAAACTTCAAATTAATAAAGCAGTTGTCTGTTAGCCTTTAGACTATACCTCGGGCTCTAGAGTAGGCTTCGGTTTTCACCAATTATCGCCGGTTTTCTTACTGACGATCGAGTTTTAATTTAGAAATTAAGTGTCATATTAGTTCAGATTTCGAAATTATGTGTCAAATAATTCCGATATTTCTATTACACGAAGTTAGTTCCGTGACTACCGCTAGTGGCATTTTTCCGAGCGCTTCCGTGCTTCGCAAGGCACGTTAAGCCGTTGGTGCCGGCTGTCATATAATGGCAGTCGTTAAGCCATATCAGAGGCCTTATGGGCGGCTTGATAACTTCTGACTCTGAATCTATCCGATAGTAGCCGAGGTATATTCTTAAAGCTAACAGACTACACATCGCTTTTATTATGTAGCCTATAAACTGCAGGGCACAGGGGGTCTCTTAGGTACATGTGGAGTTATAGTAGCAATACCACTCGCTAACTGTGAAGGAAAACATCGTGAGGAAACCTGGTGTCTGGTATTAACTACGTTAGCGCGATGGGCACAAGTGGAAACTAAATCCATACTATCTCTCTGTGAGAAGGTCTGTGCCCTGCAGGATACATAAAAAAGGTAAGTTAAGATAAGAATATTCTTTATTGTACATACCAGAAAGTAATTACAGAGACAACAGTTAAAAATAAAGAGGTACAATTGGCGGCCTTATTGCTGATAGCAATTTCTTCCAATCAAGCTTAAATTGAAAAGATTGCAAAAGGAGAAATTGAAACGATGGGGTACTAAGAAGACGCATTACAAAAAAACAAATGTTTCTGTGGACCTCCTAAGCTGATGATTTCCCAACAAGAGTTCTTTAGAAAAAAATATTGGAAATTGTAAATAATAAGTTATTCGACATCAACCATTTTATTTCCCCACTACTGAGGCACGAGTCTCTTCCTACATCGCAGGAAATTTAGGCCATACTCCACCACGAGGGCCAAATCCGGGTTAGTGGCGGATTGTAAGACAGTGGCGGGCCTTACTGTCAGAGGTTATCAAGCCGCCCTTAAGGCCTCTGATATACAATTATATGACAGCCGGCACCAACAGTTTAACGTGCCTTGCAACGCTCGGAAGTGCTCGGAATGCCACAAGCAGTAGTCACGGGACGGTCACCCACCCTACACCTGACCACGCCTGTTGTTGCTTAACTCAAATGATTGATTCCAATCACTCGATTCGACAAGCGCTTCAAGTTAATACCTGATATATTTTTCTTAACGGTTGCTAGTTGCGGTCACCGTTATATGCATCTATTTAATAATTGGCGGTTCACTAATAACACGGGGCACGAGAACGGAATTCCTTTTGCCTGCACGCAAAACGCATTAATTACTGCGCGGAATTTAATTAACCCTAAACATTCAAGGACCACAAAGGTTTGAACACTCCAGCATTTCCACTAAATCACACACGCCGGTACACACTATCAGTTTTACATGAGTCGCATAATGGATTCGCGCAGTCCGAATTGTTAACTAGGGTTAAACCCAAATGCGTTGCCGTGTGTACACAAGAAGGTTAGAAACTAGTTATGGAGATCGTATATTGAGTCCAGTAAATGTTTATGGATCCAGTTTTCCAGTGAATCTAATTCCATATTCATATTGCATGCATGTACAGCTATTGCTAATTAAGTTAACAGTTTATAAAATATTTATAAAATATGTTTTATATAAAAAAATCTACACCGCTATAACATAGCACAGTACACCACAACAAAATATGACATAACATAACATTTACATAGAGGCACATAAATTTCTTCTGGCCCCACACTAGGATACCCTGTGCCGTGGAAAACAGAAGCAGCGACATCACAAACATTTAAACAAAAGTCCAAGACCTGGAGTTTTTTTTGTCCCCAACCGGGGATATCAACCCTTGTACGTCCCACTGCTGGGACACGGGTCTCTTTCTGCATCACATGAAGGTTAGGCCTTTCTCCACAATGGGGGCCAATTCCGGGTTCCTGGAGGGTTGTAAGAGAGAGGCGGGCCTTACTGTCAGAAGTTATCAAGCTTAACATGGCTTGACAACTGCCATTAGATGACAGCCAGCACCAACGGCTTGTCGTGCCTTGCGAAACACGGAAGCGCTCGGAAAAATGCCACTGGTGGTAGTCACGGGACGGTTACCCATTGTGCACCTGAACGCGCCTGTTGTTGCTTAAGTGATTGATTCCAATCACTCGGTTCCGCTAGGCCACGAGCGCTTCAAGTAAAGTTTGTCATATAAAAGGAACAGAATAAATAAAATGTACTGAGTTTAAATATAACAGGCCGGACAAGACAAGTAGACCTCACTGTCGCTGCGTATCCTCGCCTAATAGCGCTAAATTGCTTGACAAACGACTGAAAAGGCATCCATTATTTTTCGTTTTTACAATGTAACCTCCACCCCGACTGAGGTTACTGGCTGCAGGCCCGCACACGCCCCTTTCCTGTTATTTGTGACGCCTAGGCGGATCCATTGAACGGAGAATCTAGCAGTAAATGGACAGATAACGGATTGGAGGTGGTTGTCTCCGCTTTTATATTTATTGTTGGCCGGTTTATTTGGCTTTTCGCTGGGGTTGTTAGCTGATTGATGAAGAATTTATAGTACCCACGTTGTTCGTGTAGGGGTGAAGGTAAACAGTTTAGTCCCGAGCGACTATGGGCGAGTTTCTGAATTGGGAATTTTAAAAACCTATTTAGAGGCTGAAAATTCCACCCATGCCGGGATTCGAACCCGCAAAAATATTGTAAAGAGGTTCGAAATATCGAACCTCTTTACAATATTCATTACGTACAGGCAGCGACATCTGGCTGAAGTAATTTGCATCATTTGCAGCCCCGAGTACCTGCTTGTAGGTAGGTTTTACATCGGAATGATATCGTTGTACCCACATGATTATACTATTTTGGAATTGGGAATTTTGTTAAGTAAATACTTAACTGTAGTGCTGTCTCTGCGAATTTCTCAGCAAAGAGCGTGACAGAACATTACTAAGTATTTGATCAGGGAAATTCTCAATTCTGAAACTGGCCCCATTTAGATACGAAAAGATAAGAATATTATTTATTGTATACCGTAACATTGATACAGAAACAGCAGATACAGAAGATACGATACAATTGGCGGCCTTATTGCTAAAAGCAATTTCTTGAATTAACTTAAGGTAAGCACTGTGCTTTTTTATCGTTTTCTTTGTAAAAAAATATCGGATTGCTGATTTCCCGCCTGTTATTAGTATAACGTTTCTCAAAAGGAAAATTGATTACCGTACATTTTCTTCATGGAGATATTGGCAAATATTTTGACCCTTTCTCTGTTATTTTAAAGAGATATGTGAATGTAAATTATAATATAGTCTTTTTAAAAAAATCAATACTTTATTATACTATTTTTATTTTTAATGCACTAACCCGTGCTAAGGAACAAATTTAAAAAACCTATTTAGAGGCTAAAAATTTCACCCATGCCGGGATTCGAACCCGCAACCTCTGGCACGGATAGCCAGAGGTTGCGGGTTCGAATCCCGGCATGGGTGAAATTTTTAGCCTCTAAATAGGTTTTTAAATCAATACTTTATGTTATATCAATTTCACATAGGGCTATGATTAAACGGCTGTGTAAAAAGTTGGAATATGGTTATCAAGCAGAAATGTGAAATAGAACTAGTTTTATATAATCTGACAACAGTCAGTTGAAAACGGTTCTCTCAAAGGCTGAGATTGTAACGGTGCCAACCTCTTCACACCATTTTTATTTCTTTTTCTATCTATCATTTTCAAATATTTAAATTACGTCACACATTATTCGATTTCCCTCATTTTTCATCACTACAACGTAGTGGTTATATACTCTTTGATCACTACTACTATACCCTTCGAACAGACCTGACTATTTTACCTGCTTATCCGTTTTTATCCAGTTTTCTGTTTTAATACTACTATATAACTATCTACAAATAAAACAACAACAAATAAGACGACCTCTGTGGCGTAGCGGTAGCGCGTCTGCCTACCATGCAAGAGGTCCCGGGTTCGAATCCCGGCTGGGGAAAAAAAAAAAGGCCAGGTTTTAATAAATAAATAAATATTCATGGACATATTACACAGATCTCGCTAGCCCTATATCAAGTACAACTAAATGAATTGTGTTACAGGTGCTAACTCGACATATTACATCTTGGATGTTTACATGTTTGTGACGTCGTTGTTTCTGGTCCCCACGACACAGGGTATCCTAGTGTGGGGCCAGAATCAATGTATGTGCTTGTATGTAAATGTTAAATGTTATGTTAACACCTGAAGTCCTAAAAAAAAGGTGTGTAGAAGTTTGCACTGCTACAAGATTACATTCAGCTCGCACCTCGGGCCTCTTCAGACCTAGATTCCGAATATGATTAAGGAAAAGTATTTTTTTATAGTTTGAAAACTAGGGCCGTACTGTTTTATTCATGAAACTCGACTCATCCAACCCGTTAGCCTCTTAAGGCCCAATCGGCGGAAACCAACAGGTTAAAACACTCCTTAGATGCAGTTTATGCTACATTTTTGCCACCACACCAGAATATTTAGACTGCTCCAGAGAAATCGTGTTCTTATGAATAAGATAGTTTGAAAATGTGAACGTGTGGAGGTTTCTAGGACGTCTTATATAACGCATGAAAACTGCGTATCTAGTATTGAGTATGGTTTATAATTAAATTATTTCTAATATGCAAAAGCGCTCGTGGCCTAGGCGAACCGAGTGATTAGAATCTTGAGTTATGCAACAACAGGCGCGGTCAGGTGCAGGATGGGTGACAGTCCCGTGATTACCGCTAGTGGCATTTTTCCGAGCTTCGGTGCTTCGGAAGGCATGCAAAGCCGTTGGTGCCGGCGGTCATGCAATGGCAGTCGTTAAGCCATGTCAGAGGCCTTATGGGCGGCTTGATAACTTCTGACAGTAAGGCCCGCCACTGTCTTACAATCGTCCACCAACCCGGACTTGGCCCCCGTGGTGGAGAAAGGCCTAACTTTCATATGATGCAGAAAGAGACCCGTGCCCCAGCAGTGGGGACATACAAGGGTTGATAACGATGCAAAAGTTTAAAATAACCATTTTTTATAACATACATTGTAATAAGATATGGTTACTTGACTAAATCAAATGAAATATAAATTAAAACATTTTCTTCTTGGAAGTGGGTAATCAATTTATATACTTTATTGGACACAAAACATTCAATAAGATATTAATTCTTACAATGCTCCACTCACCCGGACTTCGCCCGCGTGGTGGAGTGTAGCCTAACGTTCCTGCGACGCAGAAAGAGATCTTTGCCCCAGCAGTGGGGACATACAAGGGTTGATATCGATCATCACTTGCATGTGTAGTGTTTTTCGCTGTTTGTAAAGGGATGTTGAGTTTAATAATAATAGCATTCATCTTTAATAAAAGCAACCTCTGGAAGTACTTAAATCTTATATGACATACGTGATTAGCTTCCAGAGCTATAATTTGTATCTTTTCTCTGAAATAAACAGTTAAAATTTTTGTTTTTTTTTCAAATATTTTAATCAAATCCCAAGCATCTTACTGATGGTTTTCGCAGTCCTAATTATAGTTAATTAGGACTGCGAAAACCATCAGCAAGATGCTAATAATAAGGTCATGTTTTTAAAAATAAACTGTAGTTAATAATTCCCTTTTCTATATAAAATGTAACAATGAATACAGCTGAAACAAGAGTCTTCCTTGATATAAATATTTCATACAAATTGCCAATCACGCTAATTAAGACGAAAAGTGATGAGATCGTAGAGTTTATTATATAGAATGCTTGCGAGAAATAGAGAAGGCTAATTCTACTTATTAATAGAATAAACATTTACTAAGAAACTGCTTTGTTAGCTCAACGATAGTTAGTTAGGCCTGATTTTTCCTCACCTGGCGTCAAAGTTGGGTCATCGTGATAATAATAGTCGTAATAATATAATAGTTAAGTCCACACAACACAATCAATTGATCTGGTCCCAAACTAGGATACGCTGTACCATGGTAACCAGACAAGGACCTCACAAACATGTAAATACACCGAGACTGCGGCCATTTGTACAAATGTATGGCGGCCTCCAGTGGGAACCGAACCCACGACCTCTGTCTTGGTACCCAAGCGCCGTAGCAGCTAGAGTAACGAGGCAGTCATGTATTGTAGGTAGCAAGCGCTGAGGTATGTTAACACTTGATATATTAGGGTTTCTTCACGATATTTTTCTTCGCAGTTAGCGAGCAGTATTGCTACTATAACTTGGCAAATGTATAAAACTTAGTAAACAAAGTCATCGGTACATGCTAGCACCAGGGATCGAACCTGAGTCTCTCGCTTCCGATTTGTTGGTTTATTTGAACAAAACATATATTTGCCACGTACAGAAAATACACAATAACCTTGAATTATAATACAATCGACAGCAACTCGATTATCATATAATATGTACAATTTTAAAGTACCCGGTACCGGCGTGCGTGCATGCAAGGACTTATGAACGTTGATAAAGCGAAGGTGATCTGTCAGGATGGTGGCAAGTGGCAGTCCCTGGCCTCTGCCTACCCCTCTGGGATACAGGCGTGAGACTATATATGTACAATTTATTAAATTTCGTTACGTGTGACATTGTAACAAAGTTATAAAGATTGATCGGCTGTCGACCAAAGGTACCAAGCCAATAACTCAGAGATACGTATTAAGATAAGTAAGGTAGCATATCAGACCGTCTACGCCCACACAGTTGTTACCTTGACTACCTAGGTTGCCGTGCACAATTTTGTTTTTCTAAGTTACGTACAATATCACTCGGTAATTTGAAGGAAAATATCGTGAGGAAACCTGGGTGTCTGAAGCTTACATACCTCAGCGCCAAAAATTGCCAATATGTCTCTCTCTGAGAGAAGGCCTGTGCCTTGCAGTGGTATGTTTATAAGCTAAATAAAAGAAGTTATATACCTACAACCCGGACTTGGCCCCCGTGGTGGAGTAAGGCCTAACCTTCCTGCGATGCAGGAAGAGACCCGTGTCCCAACAGTAGGGACATAAAAGGGTTGACATCGATATACCTACAAACACTCGCTAATTCTCGGTGGCGCAGCGGTTTGGCACGCTGACTGTTAAACCGAAGGTCTCGGGTTCAATCCCGGCCGGGTTAAACTAGGAAACGAACTTTTCTAGTTTGTCTCGGGCAAACGGTTCTAGTTTCGTTCTTTATTTTATTAAGTTAAAAATAATAGTTTAAATAGATGCCTTATGTTAAGTACATGCTAATTTGTATTATTGATAACATAACCGCGGGTTTCATACAATCCAAAATTCATGGTTTCTAAGAATCACCTTGAAGCGCTCGTGGCCTAGCCGAACCAAGCGATTGGAATCTATCACTTGAGTTAAGCAACAACAGGCGCGGTCAGGTGCAGGATGGGTGACCGTCCCGTGATTACCGCTAGTGGCATTTTTCCGAGCGCTTCCGTGCTTCGCAAGGCACGTTAAGCCGTTGGTGCCGGCTGTCATGTATTTCAGAGGCCTTATGGGCGGCTTGATAAGTTCTGACAGTATGGCCTGCCACTGTCTTACAATCGTCCACCAACCGTGGAGTATGGCCTAACTTTTCTGCGATGCAGGAAGAGACCCATGCTCCAGCAGTGGGGACATTCAAGGATTGATATCGAAAAATCACCTATAGCGCTAACTCTCTTGAGTTGTAAAGGACGTTATGTTTTTTGAAGCACTTTGTATTTCTCGTCTACCAATTATCCAAAATGTATTTTGTATATTTCATAAAAGTGTCAAAGTTCAGCTAAGTACTTAGTCGGGCGCCACTAAATGATAATTTATTACCGACGGCAAGTAAATTGTTGGTTTAATTTAGATCTGATAAATAAGGCTCCCCGTGTTACGTTGACATTTCAATTACCACGTAGCTTTGTATTGAACATTAAATTTATTTGAGGTGTTACAGCAATTTAATTGCTATCTGTTCCGCTAGAAAAATGATCAAAAGGTTTGTTGGCATTTTAAATGTGAAATTGTTGTCATAGTGTAATTGCTATACCTACAATTTTATATAAACTATCGCCACTAATATATATATATTAAAGGGTTTACAGGCAGTCATCAGATGAAATTTAATCATCGCTTAAGAACAATCTTTAAAAAAATCCCCTTTCAATAAAGTAAAATTTTTGTACATTTTCGTTATTATTTAAAAGCCTATTTAGAGGCTAAAAATTCCACCTATGTCGGGATTCAAACCCGCGACCTCTGGCTATCCGTGCAAGCGCTCTTTCCAACTGAGCTAACGGGTGACTCACCGGCATCAGTGAAATTTCGAACCTCTTTACAATATTCTCTGTATTACGTACAGGCAGCGTTTGGCTGAAGTAATTTGCATCACTTGCAGTCCCGAGTACCTACTTTGCAGTTAGGTTTTTACATCGGAATGATATCGTTGAACACATGATTATATTATTTTTAATGCTGATGCCGGTGAGTCGCCCATTAGTTCAGTCGGAAAGAGCGCTGGCACGGATAGCCAGAGGTCGTGGGTTCGAATCCCGGCATGGGTGGAATTTTTAGCCTCTAAATAGGTTTTTAAAATTGTACTTAGCACGGGTTAGTGCATTAAAAATAATAATAATAATATTGGCCTTTTTGCATCTACTTAATGAGATGATTTATACAGCGTCCAGTGGTATCTTCACTCACACTAGATGGGTGAAGGGACCACTCCGACGCTGTAGTGCCTGGGTCATGGTTTTATAGATGGTGTAGGCTTGCCCAGCACCTATACCATCCTGACAGCTTAGTCGGCCTAGCCCACAGAAAAGACTAGTCAATACGTGCGGAGCCAACCAAGCCGAACCAAGCGGGTTTCCTCACGATGTTTTCCTTCACCGTTAGCGTGTGGTATTGCGACTGCAAATTCGCAAATGTACGTAACTGTGAAATTAAACAAAGTCATTGGTACATGCCCGCACTCGGGATCGAACCTGGGGCTCTCGCTTGCCAGTCTATGGTTCTACCCACTGAGCTACCACCGCTGTCGATTATATTAAAAATAATATAATCGTTATTATTTACTTATGCAGCTACTCTTTCTTTGAGTGAAGGCCTGTGCCCTACAGTGGAAAATAATAGTTATAGGCTACACTTTGCCAAACGTTGGTTTGTCGTATGAATTAGCCTATTCACGACCTATTCACAGAGTTACCAAAAGTAAAATTTTCTTTTTATAAAAATCAGTGAAGCCGTTTCCGAAAACTTCGTTAACAAAAACATTGAGACGAGACTTTCGTATATTACATAACGTAATTAATACATTCCGTTACCTACGTATTGTGAAAACAAACTGCATAAGCCGAAAACAACCATCGTGTATCGGTTACAAAATACACAGAATTTAATTAACCGCAAAGCCCGTTCCTTCATTCCGGACCGGCTAATTCCAGTTAATACCAGTTCAGGCCGACCGGATCTGTCCCATCATGGCCGACAATGTCACCGATTAGGTTATTAGTAATCGTGCTTTATTGTGACAGGGTTCGGCGACATTGTGACAAGACTGACAAAGCTGGAGTCCATCATTTAAAGCCGCTTTTACGTATTATTACGTAACGTTAATGAAATGAAACAAAGAGAAATGAAATAGTTTAATTCAGACCGAGATCCATAGTTTATGAAAAATGTACCATCAGCTAGGATTAGGGTTGCCAACTTTTTTTGTGACAAATATAGTATTTTCGAAGCTATTACCCGTAAAATTATAGTAGGTGGCAAAATCATAGTAAAAAAATAGTATGTAGTTATATTGTAGACTTGTAGTCCGGATTTACTTACGGGTGTTGTTATATCGGAAAAGTCCGACCAGGTTTCGCTAATGTAGTTATATATTATTTTCTTTATTTTTTAAAAGAACATTTTTTACTGCGCCTTAATAACAATATTTTTATTTTTAAGAAAATAATTAGGAGAAAAACTTCCTGCCATTTTTCCACGGTTGATTTAGAAGAAATTTTTTGTTCAGAAAGTACTATGCCCAAAATTTTGTTGATTTCAATAATTTCTGAATATAAATTATTAAAATTGATTTTTTACTCAGAATATAGTAGTTTCGCCTGCTATATATATATTTTTTAAATATAGTATTTGAACCCCTAATATTATAGTAGGATACTATATTATATAGTAGGGTTGGCAACCCTAGCCAGAATTGCGGTGGATTGTCTTAACGTTTGAAAAGACATCATATGCGAATTCGAAATTCATGGGATCTTGCCTATCACCACTTTTAAATACAGGAACGGGCCTAATAGAGTGCTTTTCACGAAATAGGACCATTGAGTTCAACAAATATAGTCCCTACTACATGTTGATAAGAATTTTTTTAAAGGTGCTATAATTTTAAAAAACCTATTTAGTGGCTAAAAATTCCACCCACGCCGGGTCTCGAACCATACCTAGTTAGTATAATTATATTAATAACAATAGTTAGCTACCTAATTGATGTACTAGCACCCTATTGGGTTCGAATCTTTGACAAATGTTTAGATAGATAGATAGAATATTCTTTTTTATTCTTTTTCTTCATTCTTTATTCATTTATTCTTTCGTTTAGATGAGGGTACATTCCTTTACCTAATGTAGAGTCGTCGTCAGGCTATACTAGTCCACTGCTGGACATAGCCCTCCCCTAAAGAGCGCCACGTTGTGCTATCATAAGGGGTAATGCCCATAATCCCCACGCTGGGCATGCGGGTTGGGGATCGCAGTTCGGCGGAATTGTACTGCAGGGGGCGCTGCTGCCCACCCCGGGTTTTGTGTCCCTTAGTCGCCTTTTACGACACCCGCGGGAAGAATTGGGTTGGTGCTATTCTCTAGGCCGACACCACACAGCTGCGTTTGCGTTTAGATAAGATAAGATAAGAATATTCTTTATTGTACACCAGGAAAAAACAAACAAAACATAATTAGTGACGTCACGAGCGTCAACGACGGTACATTCGATCGCTATATCTTATATCTATAAAGTCTCTAAAAGTCCCTTTTATACAGTTCAAGTCACTACATTGTGTTGTGTTAGCTCGTTGGATAGCGAGTTTGTGTTGGTGTGAGTGGGCGTGACATATATCAACTATCCTGAGGGAAACAAATCTGGACTTACAAGTTGAGTGTCGCATTCTACCCCAACAAATGTCGAAACTTGCATCTCAAATGGGCATCATCTCTGTGGCGCTGACTGACACAAACCAGCGTATTGACTCACTTGAGTCGCGAGTGGACACTATGGAACGTCATATTGGGAGTGTGACCGAGCTGCGTAACACTATTGACCAACTGAAAATCGACCTAAATGATAAGGATCAGGAGCTTCTGTCAAACGACATTGAATTGTCGTGTATTCCTGAGTCCCAAGGTGAAAATCCTATCCACCTGGTTGGTTTAATAGCAAGGAAACTAGGTGTCGAGCTGGAGCCGCGCGATCTGGTACATGCAATCCGTGTTGGGCCTGTTCGCCTTGGCGGCTTGGATCCGGCAGCAACAGGACCACCGCCGCGCCCGCGGCCAATAGCCGTGCGACTGGCGAGGCGGGCTCTCCGCGACGATTTGATGCGCGAAGCGCGCGTGCGACGCAGCGTCACCACTTCGGAATGTGACCTGCCTGGACCGGCTCGCCGGTTTTACCTAAACGAGCGGCTAACGCGCTTTAACAGACAGCTGTTCAATAAAGCGCGTGAACTAGGCAAACAAAAAGATTGGCGCTACGTCTGGACCAGAGAGGGGCGAATCATGGCCCGCCAGGAGACTGGGAAAGCGGCGTATCGTATTCGAAGTGACGCGGATTTGGACAGGATTTTTGGGATTGTTACTGTTGGCGCAATTGGTCCTACTACTGCACTTATTTAGAGTTGATTACTTACTGTACAATTTTATACTTGGCTTTGAATTATTTTTGAAAAGGTCTTGCTTGTTCCCGTCAAATATTATCTTATATTTGTCCTTACGGTTTTGTATTGTATATAAACAAACTGCACAGGTATTTTCATTCGTGTGTATTTTAGTGATTAATGTGAATAAGGTAGTGTTACTGAGGATTAAACCATGTAAGAACTGTGAGCCCTTGTGTGTTATGGTCGCTAATCATTGGCTGCTGAGTAGTGTAATGTCTAAAAATTTTATTTTTCATGCTTTGTTTAACTACTTTTCTCTAATAAAACTCTCTGGTATGTATAATTGCATATTTAAATGGGTAATCCATATGGGGGCTTCTTTTTGTGTCTCACTTAAGATTTTGTCTGTGTATCCAACTATATTTATTACTTTATTATTTCAGTTATGATTAAGTTAAAAAATTTGAAGTTTGGTTTATTTAATGCCCAGTCCTTGGCCACTAAACACGAAGAATTTTTGGTAGCATTGCAACGTCACTCTCCAGATGTCCTAGCAATAAATGAAACTTGGCTCCAGTCCGGTCAAGATGCAAAAGCCCCTGCAGCCCCGGGGTACCGCTTACGTCACATCCCGCGCCCACGGTCTGTCGCTGCTAGAGGCGGTGGCGTTGGCTATTATATTAGAGATGGTTTGCTTGCAAAAACTTGCACTCATCCACCATCTGATACACAAGTAGAGCAAATGTGGATTTCTTTAAATGTTAACTCCAATAAGATTGCGGTAGGTACCGCATATAGACCTCCATGGCAAAACGTAGACGTTTTTATAGATGCGCTTACTGAGTCCGTCGCATATTTTTCTCACCACGATTTTTTAATTTTACTGGGTGATTTTAATATCAATATGCTTGATGTTGAATCGAACAAAACCAAACAGTTTAATGAGTTTTTGAGATATACAAACCTAAAAAATCATATCACTGAGCCTACGCACATTTTAAATAACAGTAGCACACTAATCGATCTTATCTGCTCTCGGTCAGGGGTTCTCAACGTCGTGGTGGATCATATCCCGGACCTTAACCATCATGCCATGATTTTCGTTGAGATAAAAGTAAAAAAACCCAAACCCGAGCCTAAATTAATCACATTCAGACCGTTGAAGAATATAGACCGTGATATTTTTGACAATAATTTGATACAAATGGATTGGAATAACCTTGATGAAACATTATCAGTTGATCAAATTTGTTGTAATTTTAATGAGTCGTTGCTATTACTGTTTGATTTATTCGCGCCAGAAAGAAAAGTGGTTATAAGAAAGCGGGAAGCGCCATGGGTAACTAGCAATGTCCGTTTTATGATGAAATTACGAGACGAAGCCCATCTCGAATTCCGGAAATCTGGATCAGAAAGGGCGAGAGATACCTATAAAGAGTTAAAACATCTTGTGAACTCCTCACTTTATTTTGAAAAGAGGTCATATTTTGAGAGTTTTGTAAATAAATATATTAATAATTCAAAAATCCTATGGAAAAACTTAAAAGGAACCGTAGGTATAAATTTTAAAACCTCTACTAAAATTCCTGATTCTTTCAATAACCCAGAAGAAATAAATACTCATTTCTTGGATATACCTGGCGAGCGAGAGGTGTCTATGTCTGATCTCACATACTTTGAGTTTAATAGGTTTTCTGAGGCAACGTTTTCCTTGTCGACTGTGGATGAATCTCTTATATCACATATAATTTTGCACATGAAATCTAATGCCAGGGGCGCAGATGGAATTTCCCTGGACATGTTAATACTGACCTTGCCGACCACACTTAGTGCAATTACAAAGATAATTAATAAGTCTATAAAATCTAACATATTCCCTGAGGCTTGGAAAATTGCTCTTGTGCGGCCCACACCCAAAATTAATAACCCCGAAACTGTAAAAGATTTACGCCCAATTAGCATTTTGCCTTTTCTCTCTAAAATCTTAGAGAAGGTTGTATACATACAGATGGCGGCCTATCTTGAACGCAATTGTATTCTACCGGAACTTCAATCTGGCTTTAGGGTGGGAAGAAGCACTAATACTGCTCTCTTGGATGTCGTGGATGATATTTTGTCTGCTCGCGATAGGGGTCAAGGTACTATTTTGACTTTGTTGGACTTCTCCAGGGCCTTTGATTGCATTAACATAAATCTAATGCTCTCTAAGCTTTCATACTATGGCTTCGATACCAATACTGTCTGGTGGTTCAGCAGCTATCTTTGTGATAGAAGTCAGCAAGTAGTTTTGGATAAAAACAACGGAGTTGGTCTGAAGTCTCGGCTTACCCCTACTTGTTCTGGTGTGCCACAAGGATCTATACTGGGTCCGCTCCTTTTTATCCTGTACTGTAGTGACATAATACACAGTATAAAAAACTGCCAGTACCACATGTATGCGGATGACTTACAAATTTACATTAAGTGCTCGCCTAAGGATGTTGAGGAGGCCGTGCAAAGGCTCAATGGCGATTTGGAACGTATCTCCGCGTGGGCAGCAAAGAATGCTCTTGTACTGAACCCTTCAAAATCTAAATTCATGATTCTAGGTAGCACTCATCAAATCAGGGATATTTCTCTGTTAAATCCTTCTGTTTGTATTGGCTCAGTACAACTGGAACGAGTACAGGAGGCCAGAAATCTCGGAGTCATATTCGATGAGGAATTGCGTTTCGAAAATCACGTTGCAGAAATGGCAAGAACCTGTTTTTATCGTCTTAGTGTTCTTTATCGTATTCGAGACTTTTTGGATGAGGACCTTCGCATAAGACTTTGCGAGGCACTTGTACTGTCCAAGTTAAATTATTGCATAACCGTCTACGGTCCCTGTTTATATGCAAAGACTATTCGTGTCATCCAACGTGTTCAGAACGCTTGTGCCCGGTTCTGTTTTCGCATACCACCGCGTACACACATTACACCGTTTCTTAACCGCGCAAATATACTGAATATGAAGAGTAGATTGAAGTATCACTTGGGATGTCTGATGTTCGGTGTGGTCAAGATGAGGTCTCCTAGGTATCTATATGATAAGCTAGAATGGTCTACCTCATCGTATAGTCAACGTACAGGAAAACTGGAATGTATTCTATGCCCCGAGCACAAAACGGCAGCTTTCAGAGGCAGCTTTAGGTACGCTGCCTCGAAGTGCTGGAATAATATTCCTCCACCTGTACGTAATCTAAAGTCAAAATACACTTTCAAGTTAAAGCTCAAGCTCTATCTCATCACGCTCCAGAAATCTTGAAAGTTCTAGTCTGTCCCATAATTAGTCATAATATTTCTTATTTATGGGGTTTTATTCATTAATTAATTTAACAGTATTTACATATATATATATATATATAGATATATATAGATATATATATGTAGGTAAATACATTTTATTTATTTATTATAATTTATTCACTTGCATGGGATTATTTACTCTCTATTGTAATTATTTGTTGTATTTGCTAATTTGATGAGGCATCTCTTTCAAGCATCTCATCAGACGAATTGCCGAAGTTCACTGGACGAGTTCTCGTGTTGTGTAGGTTATTGCCTAACCACCCCTTTAGCCTTAGCCTTAAATGTATATTAGCTAAAAATTTGATTCTGTATATTATCTGGATTGAAATCGATGAATAGACGGATTCATAATGTACACGGAACACTTACATGTCATGACCTTTGTATTAATGTAAAAGATAAATAATTATAGTATCTTGTTGTCTGTGCTTTTGTGCAACCGTTGTTGTACGTATTATATGAATGATAAGGTTATATTATTGCATTTAAGTGTTTTTCGTATCTGTCGTGATTTCTCGTGTCGTCACGTGCAGGCCCTGTCAGAAAACCAGTGGTCTCGGGTTCATAACCCGTGACAATATGCTGAGACAGCGGCCTTTTTATAACCATAACACACATTGGCATCAACCTATGTAATATTATAATAGTTATAAACTGTTTGTGTCTGCATGTTAGTCTAGTATATTATTACAGTCTATGTTAGTTATGTGTAAGTATTTAAATCTTCAGTTCTATGTTGCCATTCATATTGTATGATCTATTTGGTGTTATGGTTTATGAATAAACATTTCTTACTCTTACTCTTACTCTTAATTACAAAGATACAGTAGGTACAATTGGCGGCCTTATTGCTTAGAGCGTTTACACAGCAATGTAGAGTGCGTTTCATATTATAGTACCTAATTATATATTTTTTAATGCACTAACCTGTGCTAGGGCCAATTTTAAAAAACCTATTTAGAGGCTAAAAATTTCACCCATGCCGGGACTCGAACCCTAGGTATTAATTTTGGTATCAACAATTTTAAATAGAGGAACGAGCCTACTATATTTCATTAGGTCAAGGAATGTACCCTTATCTTAACATTTGTTAAAGATTATAGCCCAATAGGGTGCTAGTACATCGATTAGCTGACTATTGTTACTAATATATGCAGAATATGGCCTCTCCAATGTCAGCTGAGGCTAAGTCTGTACTTACATTAGTTAAGGTCGCACTTAGATTGATAGGATTAGTTTAATATTAGGGTTCTTTAATTTTATTAATTTGTTAGAATTACAATGTGGTGTATTAGGGTGACATGATCACTTTGTGACCAAACCATTAAATAAAGATCTAAAGGAAACATCTATACAGACTAGGTATCAATTTTGGTATCAAAAATGATACGAAATTCTAAGGATCAAAACATTTTTTGTTGACTGCTTAAAATGGCATGCTTTTCTTGTAAATATTTTGTTTACTTAAGGACCTTAAGGTAATTTTGTATACACATGTTTTTATAGTTTTTCTGCATGACTGTTTGTGTCCGGAATAAAATAAAATAGAGATTCGTCTTGGCAGTAATTTAAGACAACATCAACTTTATAGCTAACAATACAGTGCTTTAAAATGTTAGTGGATATACGTAGGCGCCTCATTGGACGGCACAGTATGTTTCAAAGAGGAACAACGCTTACGACGAGTTATTGGTTGGGCGGGAAAGTGTTAAGTTTTTTTTTTCGAATGTATACAATTTGAAATTGCCCTTTCAATATAAAATATATTTTGTTGAATTCTGTTGTATTTTTTTTGCAAAAATGTTGATTTCGTTCCATAAAAACGCGTTTTGTTAAATTTTATATAATTAGTAATTCTTATATAATTTTATTATAAAGATATGATATGACTGATATATCGGTGCAACAAGTATATTCCTATATTTCATTTTAGATCCGTGAGAAAACAGCTCGCAGTGTCATGGCGTCGAATCTGACGTCACGCCACATCGTAATCACTAGTAGTTACAACAAAGCACGGGTGAAGTTTACCAATGTTAACCTAAGCGTGACGTCACGCGTTGTGATAGGTGTTTTAGTCAAAATGGCTGAAAGCAGTAATATAATCTTTTATTTTATTGATGAAAATACTAGCTGACCCAGCGAACTTCGTTCTTCGGATTTCAATTTTTTTTTATTTTTCTCTCCGTAAGAACCATCCATCGTACTTCAAGGAATATTCTAAAAAAGAATTAGCAAAATTGCTTTAGCTGATCTCGAGATTTTCGCTTATCAACACATTCAGCGACTCATTTTTATATTATAGATTGGGTAATCTCGTTTTTTTATAAAACTAAATCACTGTTTTAAATCCTATTAATATGGTAATTCCCCTAATACCCTTAAATCTTTGATTATTTGACACTGTCATCACGCTTATTTGACTGATGAAAATGATTCTGGAGTCAGACATGTTTTATCTTAAACCTACCTTAATTACATGCAAAGTATGAATGATAAAATGCTTCTAAAGCGCCCTGAGCCCATAACAATACCGTTGCAGTAAAAGCTGAGCGCCACCGTACAGTCGATCTTTACTTGCCACTGCCAAGCTGATCTCGACTCTATTTCTTCAGTATAAGACCGTTCAAAGATCCCAAATGTAAAGATAGATCAGTTGTCGACTGTCCTATCCTCTTTGCCTCTTTAATTTCAGACGTGGACCTCTTAGGAGAGCACGTGACAACAATACGGGGTCTATCTTGGTTAATCGTAGAAGAGTAAGGATTATTTAGGAGTGTTGGGTAAAGGACCCACTTAAATACTAATACTTAAAAACTAATAAGAAATTCCAGTCACTTACAAATTGTCTGCGTCGACGCCTCTCGACTTGGCAGCCGGCGCCGCCCGGGGTGGGTGCACTGAGGTTTGGGGATCCCTAGACTTCCCCGTCTACCCCCAAGAGCTCTTTCCACAGAAAGCTACGTACCTGCAGTGCACTTTTACGACAGTGTATTTGTCCTCTATTTTGGGCGATCCGTCGCCCAAAACCGAAAGTATTAACACGGGAAGAGAAATATCAGAGGAAAAATTGATTTGTTTGCATCGTATTGTACTTTCGAGATTACAAAATTATTTCTTTGCGGAACGTATAGCGGTG
This sequence comes from Yponomeuta sedellus, assembly GCA_934045075.1. Classification (NCBI taxonomy): domain Eukaryota; kingdom Metazoa; phylum Arthropoda; class Insecta; order Lepidoptera; family Yponomeutidae; genus Yponomeuta; species Yponomeuta sedellus. The sequence continues at coordinate 22,513,455 of OW203722.1, read as the reverse complement.
GTAGCTCAGTGGATAGAACCATGGACTCGCAAGCGAGAGCCCCAGGTTTGATCCCCAGTGCGGGTATGTACCAATGACTTTGTTTGATTTCAGAGTTACGTACATTTGCAAATTTGTAGTCGCAATACCACACGCTAACGGTAAAGGAAAACATCGTGAGGAAACCCGCGGCTTGGTTGGCTCCGCACGTATTGACTAGTCTTTCCTATGGGCTAGGCTGACTAAGCTGTCAGGATGGTATAGGTGCTGAGCAAGCCTACACCATCTATAAAAAATGCTCTACAGCGTCGGACACAAGATAGGTGAAGGGACCACTCTTCACCCATCTAGTGTGAGTGAAGATGCCACTGGACGCTGTATAATTATATCATCTCATTAAGTAGATGCAAAAGGCCAATATTATTATTAGTACGTTAGAAAATCTTTTATTTCAAAGACCCATCAGTAAACTACGAGCACACTGTCAGACATACAAACATTAATTAAAAAGCCCAACTTTGGCGTAAAGTTCGAAACCGTCTGAAAATAGCCCTATACCAAATAAAACGTACACATGCTTCGTGAATACAAAACTACTAACTCCAAGAATATTCACCCGCCGGCTGATTAAGCAGTTTAAATGCCACACCACACTGCGTTTCCTCCCGTCACAGATCATATACCACTCAACCAATTTACTTATGCCACTGCATCAATCCAAAACCACCGCTAAAGACCAGGAATTAGAGAATATATTACACGTCGTGACGTCCATAATTAAATTGGCCTGTGTCTCAGCGTCTCGAGTTTACATTTCCCTTAGCCGTGGGCTAGAAAAAAGTTCACGTAGTTGCAGCTGCTTTATGGATAGTTAAACTTGGCGATGGAATTTCGACTAATGAGAAAATGGGCGGGTAACGAAAAAATATTAGGTGGGGTTGAAAGCGGAGCGGTCTGTTTAATTAAAGTTTTCCGGAGCGATTGAGAGAGGAAATGCACTGTTTCTTAATTACCGAATTTCATTAGATCTTAGGAACAAGAATAATATTATTTCTAGGCCAAATAAAAAAGCATGAACCGCAAGACGAAGATAAAACTAAGGCGGGCGGTACCCTTTCTTATGCGTATTTCTGTATAGCTCTGCCATTATTTTGAAAAGAAAAGATGCATTTGAAATGTAAGAATTGGGCTGTGATTAAATTTCACCAACGAGACGAAGATAAATATGATGGGTACCGTTATCTTCTGAATATTTCTGTTTGCCTCTGAACCTTGATATTTTGAAAGGGATGCAATGCCTTTCAAATTTGAATATCGTGCTTAACTTCACTAATGATATAAGATAATTCTTTTTTGTATACTGGAAAATAATTACAAAAACAGCCGATACAGAAGATAAGATACAGTTGACCTTATTGCTTTTAGCAATTCCTTCCAGACAACCTCAAGTCGGAGAATTTGCCGAAGGAAAAATAGATACGGATCATACTAAGTTATTCTTGAACGCGTCAAAGCCAGTTTAACGTTCTTGAGTAATCACAACAGGAGATGACACAAACGCAACTGCAGTTAAGCCGACAGGCTACCGTTTCGCATTCAATTCGAAATTCAAATCAAACGCCCCGCCCGCCCGACCGATAATCTCAAGTCGACGACAGCTCTGCAGTGACTGCTGACACGGAAGCGTCTAGTGTTGCTAGATTTTTTTTTCTGAATAGTTTATTTACTGTAGCACAAAAACTGTGACTAAAGGAACGTTAGTCCTACTAATATTACATTTGTGAAGATTTGTGATGATGTTTGGATATTCTTACTCAATCACGCAATAACGTCTGAACGGATTTACTTGAGACTTGGCGTACAGATAGACAGAGGTTTGAATTGAGACATAATTGTTATCCCGATAATGGATTCCTGTGACATAATATTTTATTGTTACCCTTACCTTTTTTCAAGTAAAAAGTTTAAGATATTTATTGTGTTGCCATGGTAAAGAGAAACTATGGCAGTACAAAGTTCGTCAAGACAGCTAGTATGCAGTAAGGATTACGTAATTTTAAAAAAATGCGGGATTGGGCCAAACAATCGCTAAGCACGTCTGTATATTCAACATTTTTTTGGTTAGGTTATTCCTTTGCTCACCAACTATTTTAAAAAGTAGTATCAATCCAGCCAAATAAATTGAAATTTGGTACCTACTAGCGGATGTACCTTAAGAGGACTGAAAATTCAGTATAATCACCAATTGTGTTCGTATTTTTTGGAACAGCTGGTACCTAATAGACGACCTCTGTTATATCTGGTATTAGTTTTTTTCAATGACTCGCTATGCTCATACATAGTTAATTATTAAACGGGTCTTAGAGCGATTATTTAAATGTCAAAACGTAATTACCTTAATTCTCGACGTTTCGGCAGCGTTGCAGTTGCCGTGGTCACGGGTAGCGAGTTCAGCCAATTATTGTAGTAACAATAGGTGGTCTACCCTAAATTGACTTTTAGTTTTTCGCAGCGGACCGACACAGTGGTGACCACGACAACTGCAACGCTGCTGATACTTCGGAAATTATTGTTTTACGTAATAAAAAATCGCGATAAGACCCATTTAATATAGAACTATATCTAGTATAGTATTTTCTAAGGTTAACACGAGCCCTAGACATAACAAAAACTGTATTTTCACGGATATTTAAGTCGTTTAATTTAATATTTTATAATTTTCCGACGTTTCGGCACTTTTGCAAATACCGTGGTCCCGGAAGACTTGTCAAGGTGACAGGCGACTTTTTGAAAGTATTATGTTTTAATATTTAGACGGCGGTTGATCTGGCAACACTAGTAGCAACGGCTAAGACAATACAGTCTCCATTAGTAAGTACCGAGTCGGCCCACAATGGCTTGCGCCGAACAATGCGAACATTTTCCTCTACAATAGCTTTTCCTGAATATTGTATTTGACTGTACATTGTCTCTTAAACCTTAATGGAGTGCGCTCGTAAAGTTGTACCTACTTAACTTAAGGCAACTCTTGACAGTGCACCGCGATACTTGAGTTTCCGTTTCGGAGTTCGCAATCTAGGTGGCGCGGAAGTTTCCACGCAGCTCGGTACTTCTCATACATATTTAAGTGGTGTGAAAAGTAACGCTAGAGCGTAAGTAATTGCCACGTTGTGGGAAAATGAAATTGTTGTCGGCTGAAAGCGTTATCGTAAATGGAATTGTGTCGTAGGTGAAGTTCTTAATATATTTAAGTGCGTAACCATTACAATTTTATGAATAGGCATGACGAAAGATTTTTAAATTCTCTTCCATGATGTGGAGACACATTTATTATTTTCGAAAAAATCTTTATTTAGGTTATATACTAAAGTGTAACAAACATTCTAAAATTATTTTAAATCTCATTAAAAAGCGAAGATTACTTTGCTAAATTCCGCCGAAAATTCCACAAGCACCATGCGGTTAGTTAATGCACCGCCCTCCCTCCCATTTTTTCAAGCAGAAGCAAGACACGAACACACCACCACCGACACCAATACTTGTGAGAAAACACGCGACGCGTTTTGCCTGTAAGACGAGGCATCCTCAGGCTCCTAAATGCAACTGCACTTGCATTTGGGATGCAAGTGCACTTGTATTTGGGAGCCCGAGGATTTGGGATGCAAGTGCACTTTTTAATGGTATTATGGATTTCCGCAAAGTAACGCCTGATTCTATACAATATTTTAAATCTGTGGGAAAAGAGCTTGCAGTGTTATGGCGTCGAATTCAGATTCGTCCGGCCCAGGTATAAAACATCGTATCTTCTCTTAATGTTCACTCGTGCTTTGTTGCGACTACTAGTGATAGTAGTCGCAACAAAGCACGAGTGAACATTACCAATGTTTACCTAAGCGTGACGTTATGCGGTATAATTGGTGTTTCAATCAAAGTGGCTGACACCAGTATTATCCTTTATTAAGTAAGTATCCTTTATTAATCAATTTTTTTTCGAATATCAACCCTTGTATGTCACTGCTGGGGCACGGGTCTCTTCCTGCATTGCAAGAAGGTGAGGCCATACTCCACCATGGGGGCCAAGTCCGGGTTGCTGGAGGAGTGTAAGAAAGTAGCGAGCCTTGCTGTCAGAAGTTATCATGCCGCCCATAAGGCCTCTGACATGGCTTAACGACTGCCATTACATGACAGCCGGCACCATCGGCTTAGCGTGCCTTGCAAAGTACGGAAGCGATCGAACAAATGCTACTTCCGGTAGTCACGGGACGGTCACCCATCTTGCAGCTGACCGCACCTGTTGTTGCTTAACTCAAGTGATTGATTCCAATCTCTTGGTTTGGCTAGGCCACGAGTGCTTCAGTGTTTTAAATTCTTTAAATGCGTACGTTTTTCAAATAGAGTTAAATCATTGATTTGTGGAAGTATGAAATTGTTGTCGGCTAAAAGCGTTCTCGTAAATGAAATTGAGTCGTAGATGAATATCTTAATATATCTGAATGCGTAACCATTACAATTTTGTAAATTCTTCGCTTTACAAGGGTAACACGAACCTTTTAAATCTTAAATAGATTTTTGGTGTGTGGTATCGGTCTAGAGAATAGCACCAACCCAATTCTTACCGCGGATGTCGCAAAAGGCGACTAAGGGACACAAACCGGGGAGTGGGCAGCAGCGCCCCCTGCAGAACAATCCCACCGAACTGCCATCCCCCCGCAAGCCCAGCGTGGGGATTATGGGCATTATCCCGCAATGATGGCACAACCTTGCGCTATGGCACTCATTAGGGGAGGGCTAGTTAGTTAGTTAGACCTGATATTTCCGCACTTAGCCTCATAGTTGGGCCATTGTACGTAGCAAGCGCTGAGGTACGCTAACACCTCAGACACTAGGGTTTCCTTACGATGTTTTCCTTCACCGTCAGCGAGTAGTATTGCTACTATAATTTCACAAATGTACATACCTTAGAAAACAAAGTCATTGGTACATGCCGGGGTTCGAACCCACGACCTCCCGATTGAGAAGCCGGCGTTCTACACCGCTCCGCTACCACCGCTCTTAGGGGAGGGCTATGTCCAGCAGTGGACTAATATGGCCTGAAGGAGAAGAAGAATATTTTCGGTGAGGCAGTGGGCTTGTCATATCTGCCGAAGAATCTGTCGCTGGAACAAAAGTTCTCGAGTGGAGACGAAAAGCTGGCAATCGCGTCGTAATCGCTAAACCGGTCTGAGAAACTGTAACAGATTGCTAGTAAGCGTCTGCCTGAGGATAACCAAGGACAGAAAGTAAAAACGTGCCGTGAGAGCGTTTGTCTAGCTTCTTCTTCGTCTTCAGGCTATATTATGTAGTCCACTGCTGGACATAGCCCTCCCCTACTGAGCGCCATAACGCCCTGTCGACAGCTTGCCTTATCCAGCATCTGCCGGCAGTTTTCGCAGATCGTCTTCCCACCTGGTCGGAGGGCGTCCTACACTATGTTTGCCGAGTCGCGGTCTCCACTTAAGAACGCGCTTACTCCAACGGTTGTCGGTTCTTCACGAGATATGGCCAGCCCACTGCCACTTCAGCTCGCTTATTCAGCTAGTTTGTCTATCAGTGGATGAATATGGGTGTTTTATTTGTTTTTCAAGATTCCACCAATCCGGACTTGGCCCCCATGGTAGAGTATGGCCGATACCTTCCTTAGTGAAGAGACCCGTGCCCCTCGGTGGGGACATAATGGGTTGATTATGATTGGTTTTTTTGGTGTAATGAAACTTTTTTCAAAATAAGTATTAAATACTGAACAATACAACTTAAACTCTTAATTTTATTGACCTACATAACTTATCCAAATGTGCCTGATTTTAATGAAAATTCAACACGGCTTTAATATTCACACAATGGAGAATTTGCACCAAAAATGTTGTAGTTTAATATAAGTGAAAACGCTTTTTTTTATAAACTTCCCATTGCAGAGCTTTGGCCTTCTCTCCAAGATAGAGTATGGGTTTAATTACCTCTCGTGCCCACCGCAGATTGGCAAATTCAAATTTCAATTTGTTTTCCTTTAATGAGTGTTACATTAAATTACGTTTTTATTAATAACTTTTTTTATTAATGGGAACTCAAATCGGTCCTAATTTTGACGACTATTTCTGCCCATGACCCATGGCCAGCAGTGGGGACATACAAGGGTTGGTATCGTATCTATGAATAAAGTAATTTCTTTTTAATTAACACACGTGCCTACCGCGGATTAGTAATTTTAAGCGCTGAAATCAGTATTAAAAAATCAAACTTGTTTACTTACATTTTTTTCTTTCATTTGCCACCCTACTCAATGCGTTAGCGAAAAATCCTCGCATCCTACTTCTCTTTAGGTGGTATAAAAAAACAATTACTACATAATCATGTGGGTACAGTGATATCGTTCCGATGTTAAACCTAACTGCAAAGTAGGTAGTCGGGGCTGTAAGTAATGCAATTTGCTTAAGTCAGATGTCGCTGCCTGTACTTAATACAGAGAATATTGTAAAGAGGTTCGAAATTTCACTGATGCCGTGAGTCGCCCATTGGCTCAATTGGTAGAGCGCTGGTACGGATAGCCAGAGGTTGCGGGTTCGAATCCCGGCATGGGTGAAATTTTTAGCCTCTAAATAGGTTTTTAAATTTGTTCCTTAGCACGGGTTAGTGCATTAAAAATAAAAAATAGTGTAATTACTACATAGTTTTATTTTTAACCTTACCTTTACCTTAAACATATGCAAATAAATACATACATACGTACATACATACATACATACATACATACATACATACATACATACATACATACATACATACAAACATACATACATACATACATACATACATACATACATACATACATACATACATACATACATACATACATACATACATACATACATACATACATACATACATACATACATACATACATACATACATACATACATACATACATACATACATACATACATACATACATACATACATACATACATACATACATACATACATACATACATACATACATACATTGCTAAGATCATACATAACCATTGCTCTTGAATTTGCCAAGTAGGCTGAAAAGTCGTAACCGCTACTTAAACATTCAGGCACATTCGGGGAATCAATGAAGCATGGAACTGAGTAAGCGAACAAGAAGTAAATAAGCTCCACTCCCACCCACAATTTAACAATCAACATTTAACAATCAACACGCACAATGTGTAGGTGTGTTAGTCTCTTGGGATGAAAAATGTAACACGTTTTCTTGAAGCACCGTATTTTCTTATTCATCAAATTAAGATAAGATAAAAAAATATTTATTGCCTTGTCAACAAACCACTTGAAACAAAATAAGACTTGAACCTAGTTTGTGGTATTATAAAATAAGGCAAAAGGTAGTGGGTCAGCACCCAGCTGGTGCTGTCCGGGTCAGCCACGGACAGCGCTGGTTTTCAGCCACTGCCTTCTCTCTGAGATGTTGTACGGGAATAATATTAAAAAAGGCTATAACAGTTAGGTAATAGTGTTCTGAACATCGATTAAAAAAAAAGCGAAACAAAAATCTACTAAATTTCATTAGTACTCGTATTACGTCATTTATATTTTAAGCTCATAAAAATACTTTTTCATTTCTTATACTCTTAAAGTCCTGTTGTTTTGATCTGATTATTGGGTGGAAAATGCTGCTTCCCTCCCTAGAGAGGGAAAAACTCATTCAAATTACTTCCCATCTAAGGGCCGGTATGAACTTTAAAAATAGAACTACTGTCAGCTGCGAAGAGTTTCATGTATAAAATACAAATTAAAAAAAAATCTCCGGCCAGGTAAGTTTATAAACAGCCAGTGTAAACTTAGCACCAACTTCTTTAAGCGAAATAAGCCGAAACAATTACGCTGTGAGTTCGATAATTAAAATTTAAAAAGTCGACATAAATTGGCTGGATACTAATTTGTTATAAGTATCTGTGACGGAATTCAACTCACTCACTCACTCACTCACTCACTCACTTACTCACTCACTTACTCACTCACTCACTTACGTGGCCTGCCCAAGTTCATTTGGGTTGGTGTCATCACGGCCGCTTCTTAAATTGGGACGTGGGGAAATTAAATGAAATAAAAAGGTGTTATCTGGAATTAAAGCTAGTACAAAGCATGAGTCCTATGTTTTATAATAATTATGCACACTCTGTTAATTAAAAGACTAAGTTTGGAGTTCCTTTGTCCATTTTTTCTCAAAAATGATCTAAATTTGGAAATGGACACCTAGTTTGACTTGTGACGTCTTTGCACCCACCTACGTAATGACATGATTTATATAGCGTCCAGTGGCATCTTCATTCACACAAGATGGTCTCTTCAGACCACTCGCATGCTTTAGTGGATGGTTTAGGTGGTGTAGGCTTGCCCAGCACCTATACCATCCTGACAGCTTAGTCGGCCTAGCCCACAGGAAAGACTAGTCGATACATGTAGAGCCAACCAAGCCGCGGGTTTCCTCACGATGTTTCCCTTCACAGTTAGCGTGTGGTATTGCTACTACAAATTCCCACATACGTAACTTTAAAATTGAACAACGTCATTAGTACACGCCCACAGTGGGGATCGAACCTGGGTCTTTCGGTTGCGAGTCCATTGTTCTACCCACTGCGCTACCACCGCTCATTTACGAGTATTTCGACCAAAATAGAGGAGCAGATCACAAGGCTGGTGACATTGTTATAATTTCGTTGTGGTTTGCCATACACGTACTAGACTAGAGACCTGACGCCTGCACGAATGCCTCTTACACAATAGCGGACGTAGGGGTGGTCCGAGTCTAGGGAGGATCGCGTGTCTAAGAAATCTACTTTCCCCTGGCAATTTGCCAAGGATAATGAAGCAATATTGTAATGGCTTTAACCGCTAACAGACGGTGGGATTTTTCATAGTAAGCTACTGCTTAGGGCCGGTTTCGCCATTGAGAATTTCACTGACTAAATACTTAAGTAATATAAATAAAAATAAATAAATAAAATGTTTATTCTATAAAAAGTAAACTAAATGATATTTTGTTGGCAGTTTAAAACTAAGTTACGTGAACTACCTAATAAATTACTTAAATTAAGTTTACATAGGAAAGTAAAACAAGATACTTCACACAGGGTCAATTTGTACAGTCTGGCGCTTAGTTGACGGCGCTTCCACCATACATTTGTCGAGTATTTGAGTTTCAAACACACTAGTTAATTTTACGTAAGTATATTAGTATTTCTACAGTATAGGTGTGCTTGAATAGAGTGGCTGTTTTACATTGACTTAAGTTGTACAAAATTGATGTCAGCAAATATGCTGCGCGGCACATTTGCTAGATTGACATCGTACACAATTCGTGGTACTGGTTACAAACTAGTCTATCAATTCAGAAGCTACATACTTTTTATAAAGCTTTTTATTGGCATATTGTGAGGATATTAGTTTCACTGACAATTCATAGAAGGGACTAAGTACTGTCTTGTTCTTTTTCCATAAGGTAATGTTCTGTCACGCTCTTTTCTGAGAAATTCGGAGAGACAGCACTGCAATCGAGTTACTTAATTTACTTAGCGAAATTCTCGATTCAGAAACAGGATCTTGGCATTCCTCTTACATGCCGTATTGAAAGCAGTGGGACTTAAGTTTCTTCTCGATACAAAAGTAACAGTAAAGTTACTGTTTCAATTAAACCCAAAAATAATGGCAATGACACTTGCGGCTATGCATTCCGAAACAATGATTTCAAACTATCAACGTATCAACAATTCATTTGCAAATTTAGCATTTACAAAGGTTTTGAAATTGTCCTTAGCACGGGTTAGTGCATTAAAAATAATATAATCATTTGCAAAGTTAATTTTGTATTTTATAGTACCAAACTACCTAAGTATGGATCGATAATATTCCCAAAAAACATCGACACACTTGAATTTCTATTCTTCTTCTTCTTCAGGCTATATTATGTAGTCCACTGCTGGTCATAGCCCTCCCCTAATGAGCGCCATAGCACCCTGTCTTCAGCTTGCCGCATCCGTCATCTGCCTGCAGTTTTTCACAGATCGTCATCCCACCTGGTTGGAGGGCGCCTACACTACGTTTGCCGAGTCGCGGTCTCCACTCAAGAACACGTTTACTCCAGTACGGTTCTTCGCGAGATATAACCAGCCCACTGCCACTGCAGCTCGCTAATTCTCTGAGTTATGTCGATAGCTTTGGTTCTCTGCCGGATGCATTCGAATGTTAACTCCGAGCATAGATTGGAGAGAGCTATGCTCGAAGTTTCTCTGAAGGATAGGATTCCATTATTATACCATATCCATAATTTCTATTAATTTGGGTCAAAGTATGTACGCGTTTGCATTTAGTTTTATAGTGATACATTCCAGTTTCCAAAACCATCTACGCAACGTTTTGCTATTTTTTTTGTAGCCATTCATCCCACTGCAGGGCACAGGCCTATGGGCTATGTCCAGCAGTGGACTAGTATAGCCGGACGATGACTAACACAAAATGTTAGTAAACATTTTGAAAATGTTAGTAATCATTTTGTGTCCATACTGAATAAAACAATTTTTAGTTTAAGTTAGATTTGGAACAAAGAAGAATTGACAAACTTAGGCCCACTTGCGTCAGGCCGGGTTAGCTCATTTAACCCAAGTTAATCGGTTAAATCGATAATTTTGCGTGCGAAATGTTCGATTCAACCTGTTAACTCGAGTTAAATGAGCAAGCCCGGGCTGACGCAAGTGGGCCTTATGAGATAAAAAAAACACAAAAACACACTAAACCAACGGTCGTGTAACCCAACAAATCCCTACCCACATTTTATTCATTCCAAATCGCATGTAAATCTCATGTCTTGAGCCAAGGCCTCGTCCTCTCGAGAGCCGGCGTGGCTTCGTGTTATAATCCTGTATTATTTAACATTGCATAGAAAGAGGTAGTTAGTGTGTTTAGCCAGGTACGACGAGGGTTTACATTTTTCAGCTTATCTCCTTGAATGCCGGGGTACCGAGGTTTGGGGCAACTTTTTACCTTTTTTAGAGTTAATATTATTTCGGTGTTTCTCATCAGTTTTACGAAGGTCTAGGGAGAATTTTAATTTGGCCACGATAAAAGTAAAATATGAGTTTGATAATGGTAATATTATGCCAAATCAGTTTCGTAAATTGTGGGGATTTTTCTCTTATTCTTAAACTTATTTCTGTGGCTAGTCCTAGATATACAGTTAAATATATTTCTCTGTTTAGTGAAAGTAGGATACAAGTTTTATTTTTAACCTACTTTAAAATATGGTGGAGCTTCTTGGCCGTATATTTTTTATTTAGCAAAGGAGTCTAAAATAGCGACTCTAAACAAACGCTTTTAAATTTCAGCCAAATTGGCCGTAAACAACGAAGCTAACTCATCGAAATTCAAAGATCGGCTTCATAAGATGCTAATTCATACATTTCCGACAACTTTCTCATATAACACTTTCACAAGAAAACGAGGTTGTAGCAAAAAGTATTATCAGCATCGTCAACCCATTATGTCCCCACCGAGGGGCACGGGTCTCTTCCCTGAGGAAGGTATAGGCCATACTCTAAGACGGGGGCCAAGTCCGGATTAGTGGAGGCTTGTAATACTAGTGGCTGGTCTTACTGTCAGAAATTTTCAAGCCTCTGACTTAGCTTAACGACTGCCATCTATCGACGACAGCGGGCATCAACTGCTTAACGAACCTTGCGAAGCACGGAGTTGTTCGGAAAAATGCCACTAGACTTATTCATAGACGGTTTACCTATCTATGCACTGAACGCACCCTGTGTTGCTTAACCTTCGTGATGGTTTAAGATCACTCCGGCAGCCGGGGCTACGAGCGCTTTAAAGAAAAGTATGTTCATCGGTAATTCTTTATCGTTTTGTCTAATTCCATTCATTTTTTATTTGTAAGAAAAGAAGGGAAAAAAATTAGGTAGGTTGCATACGAATTTGGGCAATATTAGTTGATGTGAGATTCATGGGAAAAGGAACTGTTTTCTCATGAATCTCACATCACGTAGTGCGTGTGTTCTCGAAGTCGGCTTAAGCATAATATCCTTCCGACTGCAGGACAGATGACTTCTCTCAGAGAGAGTTTGGGCTCAATTACTGCGCGTGCCCACCGCGGATTAACAATTTCAAGTGCTAATCTTCAGACGTTCCCATTTATTATTCCACCATTAGCGAGTTGTATCACTATTATAACATCACGTAACTCATAAAACAATATTATTTGTACGTGTCAGGATTCAAATTCACGACCTTCCAAACATGAGGCCTGCGTCCTACAGTTACCACCTCATCATCAACCCATAATGTCCCCACCGAGGGGCACGGACGGCTCTCTTCCTCAAGGAAGGTATAGGCCGTCAAAAGTTTTCAAACTGCCTTAAGGCCTCTGACTTGGCTTAACGACTGCAATCTGTCGACGGCTGTTGGCACCAACTGCTTAGCGTGAAAAACTCCACGCTCGGAAAGATGCCACTAGCGTTAGTTATATACGGTCACCCATCCATGCACTGAACGCGCCCTATGTTGCTTAACCTTTGTGATCGTGTAAGATTACTCAGGCAGTCGGGGCTGCGAGCGATTCAGCTACCACTGCTCGCACATTAATCACGATACAACCTTTAGGGGGCGAGAGTAGAAATTAATAAACTCCTGACCACAATCCCATTTCCGCCTATCATTGCAGTACCTTGTGGCTGTTTTAATGGACTCGGTAAACGCTCGGTTGCCCTACTATTGTTTTCCCGTTAGCATACCTACTGGGGGCTTGTGTTAAAGAGGTTTAAAAACAAGGATAAGCCCTGACTAAACGTGATTTCTTCGGTTTTTATCTAATTCCAGTATTGGGTAGGACCCAAACAATATTATTTTCTTCATGTCACCTACCTGTTTATCATCTTAATAATTATAAAACCTATTTAGAGGCTAAACATTCCAATGCCGGGATTTGAACCCGCGACCTCTAGCTATCCGTGCCAGCGCTCTTTCCAACTGAGCTAATGGGTGACTCACCGGCATCAGTGAAATTTCGAACCCCTTTACAATATTCTCTGTATGTATATTTATGCTAAATTTCAGCTTTCTAGTACTCATCGTCTCTGTGCTAGGCCGTGGATAGACAGATAGACAGACAGGCGATATGGCGAAACTATAAGGCTCCTTTTTGACTACGGAACCCAAAAAACGACGAAATCCAGGGTGAGTTGAACCTCTTGCATTAAAACCCGTATTCTTTGTTGAGTAAGGAACCTTAAAAACGATAACACCCCAGGTGTATCGAACCCACTACCTCTCGCAGTAAAACCTGACTTCCTTGTTAACTACAGAACCCTAAAAACGACGACATCCAGGGTGAGTCGAGCCCAGTACCTCTTGCATTAGAACCCGTGTTCGTTGTTGACTACGGAACCTTAAAAACGACGACACTCCAGATGTATCGAACCCACTACTTCTTGCAGTAAAACCTGGGTTCCTCGTTGACTACAGAACCCTAAAAACGACGAGACCCAGGGTGAATCGAACCTACGACCTCTTGCATTAAAACCAGCCGGGGCTAATGGAGCGGGTGAGCGTACCACTGCACTTACTCGCCCGCAGCGCTGTTTGCTGTTAAAATATTACCCTTTTAGGATTACCCGTAGATCGAGGGAGGTTCCGTGTCCTGTCTAACAAAACGATATAAGCTGGAAACACATATCCTCCTAAGCCATGGCGTCCTATACACAGGAATTTATTTATCTAGAACTTTCTTAATTCTAAGTTCCACTACCACACTGCTTAAACTGGAAAACGTAACTACATTTACATAGAGGCACATAGATTGCTTCTGGCCCCACACTAGGATACCTTTAAATGAAATGAAAATGAAATGAAATGGTTTTATTCAAAGTAGCGCAAAAACTGCGGCTTAATGAAGGTTACAATTAAAACTTCTAATGTTTTATAACTTTTATAAATAATAAAAACTGGAACGACTTCAATTGTTCGTTTATTTGTAGACAGGTATTTTATTTTAAACAGAAATAAAACCGGATAAAAACGGATAAGCAGGTAAAATAGTCAGATCTGGTCGAAGGGTAAAGTTGTAATGATGAAAAATGAGGGAAATTTCGAAATGTGTGACATAATTTAAATATTTGAAAATGATAGATAGAAAAAGAAATATAAGGAATGGTGAAAAAGGTTTGCACCGTTACAAACTATATGTCTATTTCAATATCTACATAATTTTGAAGAAAAAAATGGATAAAAACCTCCAAACGTAGTCTATTGGAAGTCCTTAATTAACAGAGTTTACATAATTATTATTGACCATAGAACTCATGCATTGGCTTTAATTCCAGACATCATTGTTATCTAAATAGTCCTTTACGTTATAGTAGCCCTTCTGGCACAAAGTGTACTTAGCAAAATTTTTGAAACGGGTTTTAGGCAAGCTTAATATATCTTAAGGCATTTTAATATAGAATTTATTACGTATTATTTTAAAAATTATATCCTTCTATACACAGGAGTCTATTTATACCTTCTTAGTTCTGAATCCCACTACCTCACTGCTTAAACTGGAAAACTGTTGCTTGTATGTGTTTAATTGTTATAAGTATCTATTTTGTAGGTATAATCATTTAATTTAATTAAATTCAATGGTATCATCATTATCAACCCATTATGTCCCCACCAAGGGGCACGGGTCTCTTCTCTAAGGAACGTATAGGCCACACTCCACCACGGGGACCAAGTCTCGACTGGTGGGGGCTGGCAAGACTAGTGGCTGCCCTTATTATCATAAGTTTTAAAGCCAGTTGGCTTAATGACTGCCATCCATGGAACCGCTCGGGAAAATGCCAGTAGCGTTTGTCGTAGACGGTCACCCATCTATGCACTGAACGCGCCCTGTGTTGCTAAACTTCGTGATCGTTGAAGATCACTCAGGCATCCGGGGCTACCAGCTATGTATGTATTATTATTATTTTAATATATGTACTTTCTATCGTAATACGATGATCAATTACATACGATATTAAGTACATATATTTAAATAATAATAATACATACATAGCTGGTAGCCCCTGAGTGATCTTCAACTATCACGAAGTTTAGCAACACAGGGCGCGTTCAGTGCATGGATGGGTGACCGTCTACGACTAACGCTTGTGGCATTTTCCCAAGCGGTTCTGTTTATGGCAGTCGTTAAGCCAAGTGGCTTTAAAATTTCTGATATAAGGGCAGCCTTGCCTGCCAGCTGCCAACCAGCTTGAAGGGTAGTCTTGCAAGCCCCCACCAATCCAGACTTGGTCCCCGTGGTGGAGTGTGGCCTATACGTTCCTTAGGGAAGAGACCCGTGCCCCTCTGTGTGGATATAATGTGGACATAACTACCCTCAATCAGCCAACACAAAGCACTATTAGGGTTGCGACACACTACACTGACAATGTCGGACGATAAGCCATGCGATTTTTTTCCACTCGAACACTTCTTGATGACCGGATCCCACGTTTGCGACAGTTTGATCGCATATTCCCGATTAAAATTGTTGTGTTTCTTAATTTAAACCGCTTCACGCACAATCCCGCTATAATAATGGCGATCGTTGGAAAGTACCGATGGTTTGTGTAATTCTATCCAGTGGTTTGATCCTGATTCAAGCAGATGTTCCGCTATCGCTGACTTTTCCACCTGGCGGAAAAAAACCACCCCGAAAATATTCTAACTATGTTAGTAAGAATAGTTAATTAAGCCATGTCAGAGGCCTTATGGGCGGCTTGATAACTTCTGACAGTAAGACCCGCCACTGTCTTACAAACCTCCACCAACCCGGACTTGGCCCCCGTGGTGGCAGGCCTAACCTTCCTGCGATGGAGGAAGAGAACTGTGCCCCAACAGTGGGGACATACAAGGGTTGATAACGTACAAGTCGCGAAAGTTTAAAATATGTTATGTTTATCTTTACCTTATTTATGATAGTTTTTCCATTGGTGTCGCCAATTAGCGCCCCTAAGCGCTTTAAACTGCACCTGGCAAGCTATATTGTTTAACGTTCCACGTTTACAGTAGCACAACCGAGACGCGCTGCATATTAAACCATTTCAGCTACAACGACTTAATTCATCAGTAAGTTTTAATAACCGTGTCTTAAAACAAGCTATACCCAGCGACCCAACCGGGTACCCGGCGAAATGATAAAACAAAGTCACTTTTTTCGGTTACTAGAACTTGACTGAATCCACACCCATCTATAATAATTATATCGACGGCCTCGATGGCGCATCGGTTTGGCATGCTGACTGTAAAACCGAAGGTATCGGGTTCGATCCCCGGCCGGGTGAAACTAGGAAACGAACTTCTCTAGTTCAACGGTTAACAGGAGCAATAGACATAATAAAAACTGTTTTTAACGTCGAAAAAATTGTAAAAATGTAAAATAAACGGATAAAATCCGTGTATAAACAGTTTTTATTTCTCTAGTTTGAATTAGGTCTTGGATGTTTGTATTAGATCTCTCTATTTATTGTATTAAATCTATCATCAAGTTACCTGTAACACAAGTCATTTAGTTGTACTTTGTTTGGGGCTAACGAGATCTGTGTAATATGTGTAATACTTCGAATAAATTTTCGACTACTCACACATCTCTGATTAATCCCAATTAAAGGAATGCTTACAATTTACAGCAGTTACGGTAGCAGAAATTAACTAGAGTTCCAGGTTTTTGACCCGAGGCTTAGTTCTAGGATATCCATACTTTTTCTTTGGTGGAGCATGTTATTTGAGATCGTCCCTGACATAACCTGATGAAAATGCACAGGGGGTTCATGTGGGTGATTTGCGATGATATTTGTTTCAGCCAGCCTAGGTGTGTCAAAAAAGCAGTAAAAATGGTTGTGTATGTGTCCCTAAAAGGTAATATACTTTTATCAACTTCATTATTAACACTAAAATATATACTGAAAGTGTTGTAGATGACGTAATTTGTTTATTAGTATCATCATCGTGATCATAAATTCGATATAATTGTACAATTTTAAAATTTTATAAGTATTGCACAACACTTGTAATAAAATAATAATTACAAATGTACCTATGTTGTTAAATAGTACACTAAACACACTTATATTTTGCACTGATATTTTGCACTACTCACTAATTTTACTACACTACACTTCTACACACACATACACTTTGTACTCCAATTATTTGGGCACCCATTTTCCAAATTAAAAATTCTTTACTTCTTTTTTTTTTTCAACAAACACGACTAACCGCAGTATGGCCGCGACAGAATATCAGCGTTGTGGGAGTACCTCGGTGCTTCTACGACACATGCTGAGTCGCGACCATTTTAGTGGCTCAATACTTTAAACCTGAGCGTGATAATATTCTCGTAAAAACGTTTGTATACGTTTGTGATGTTATTGTTTTTAAGCCTTACATACGTTTGAAATGTAATCAATGTTTGAAAGTGTTCTATTTGTCCTTTTTCTTTTCTTGTATGCGTGTAATATTTTTCCTTTATGTTTTATTTGATGTTCATGTATGCCTATGTTATGTTTTAAAGTATTGTGCCGTTAAATAAATGTTTTATCTATCTATCTATCTGTCTGTCTGTCTGTCTGTCTGTCTGTCTGTCTGTCTGTCTGTCTGTCTGTCTGTCTGTCTGTCTGTCTGTCTGTCTGTCTGTCTGTCTGTCTGTCTGTCTGTCTGTCTGTCTGTCTGTCTGTCTGTCTGTCTGTCTGTCTGTCTGTCTGTCTGTCTGTCTGTCTGTCTGTCTGTCTGTCTGTCTGTCTGTCTGTCTGTCTGTCTGTCTGTCTGTCTGTCTGTCTGTCTGTCTGTCTGTCTGTCTGTCTGTCTGTCTGTCTGTCTGTCTGTCTGTCTGTCTGTCTGTCTGTCTGTCTGTCTGTCTGTCTGTCTGTCTGTCTGTCTGTCTGTCTGTCTGTCTGTCTGTCTGTCTGTCTGTCTGTCTGTCTGTCTGTCTGTCTGTCTGTCTGTCTGTCTGTCTGTCTGTCTGTCTGTCTGTCTGTCTGTCTGTCTGTCTGTCTGTCTGTCTGTCTGTCTGTCTGTCTGTCTGTCTGTCTGTCTGTCTGTCTGTCTGTCTGTCTGTCTGTCTGTCTGTCTGTCTGTCTGTCTGTCTGTCTGTCTGTCTGTCTGTCTGTCTGTCTGTCTGTCTGTCTGTCTGTCTGTCTGTCTGTCTGTCTGTCTGTCTGTCTGTCTGTCTGTCTGTCTGTCTGTCTGTCTGTCTGTCTGTCTGTCTGTCTGTCTGTCTGTCTGTCTGTCTGTCTGTCTGTCTGTCTGTCTGTCTGTCTGTCTGTCTGTCTGTCTGTCTGTCTGTCTGTCTGTCTGTCTGTCTGTCTGTCTGTCTGTCTGTCTGTCTGTCTGTCTGTCTGTCTGTCTGTCTGTCTGTCTGTCTGTCTGTCTGTCTGTCTGTCTGTCTGTCTGTCTGTCTGTCTGTCTGTCTGTCTGTCTGTCTGTCTGTCTGTCTGTCTGTCTGTCTGTCTGTCTGTCTGTCTGTCTGTCTGTCTGTCTGTCTGTCTGTCTGTCTGTCTGTCTGTCTGTCTGTCTGTCTGTCTGTCTGTCTGTCTGTCTGTCTGTCTGTCTGTCTGTCTGTCTGTCTGTCTGTCTGTCTGTCTGTCTGTCTGTCTGTCTGTCTGTCTGTCTGTCTGTCTGTCTGTCTGTCTGTCTGTCTGTCTGTCTGTCTGTCTGTCTGTCTGTCTGTCTGTCTGTCTGTCTGTCTGTCTGTCTGTCTGTCTGTCTGTCTGTCTGTCTGTCTGTCTGTCTGTCTGTCTGTCTGTCTGTCTGTCTGTCTGTCTGTCTGTCTGTCTGTCTGTCTGTCTGTCTGTCTGTCTGTCTGTCTGTCTGTCTGTCTGTCTGTCTGTCTGTCTGTCTGTCTGTCTGTCTGTCTGTCTGTCTGTCTGTCTGTCTGTCTGTCTGTCTGTCTGTCTGTCTGTCTGTCTGTCTGTCTGTCTGTCTGTCTGTCTGTCTGTCTGTCTGTCTGTCTGTCTGTCTGTCTGTCTGTCTGTCTGTCTGTCTGTCTGTCTGTCTGTCTGTCTGTCTGTCTGTCTGTCTGTCTGTCTGTCTGTCTGTCTGTCTGTCTGTCTGTCTGTCTGTCTGTCTGTCTGTCTGTCTGTCTGTCTGTCTGTCTGTCTGTCTGTCTGTCTGTCTGTCTGTCTGTCTGTCTGTCTGTCTGTCTGTCTGTCTGTCTGTCTGTCTGTCTGTCTGTCTGTCTGTCTGTCTGTCTGTCTGTCTGTCTGTCTGTCTGTCTGTCTGTCTGTCTGTCTGTCTGTCTGTCTGTCTGTCTGTCTGTCTGTCTGTCTGTCTGTCTGTCTGTCTGTCTGTCTGTCTGTCTGTCTGTCTGTCTGTCTGTCTGTCTGTCTGTCTGTCTGTCTGTCTGTCTGTCTGTCTGTCTGTCTGTCTGTCTGTCTGTCTGTCTGTCTGTCTGTCTGTCTGTCTGTCTGTCTGTCTGTCTGTCTGTCTGTCTGTCTGTCTGTCTGTCTGTCTGTCTGTCTGTCTGTCTGTCTGTCTGTCTGTCTGTCTGTCTGTCTGTCTGTCTGTCTGTCTGTCTGTCTGTCTGTCTGTCTGTCTGTCTGTCTGTCTGTCTGTCTGTCTGTCTGTCTGTCTGTCTGTCTGTCTGTCTGTCTGTCTGTCTGTCTGTCTGTCTGTCTGTCTGTCTGTCTGTCTGTCTGTCTGTCTGTCTGTCTGTCTGTCTGTCTGTCTGTCTGTCTGTCTGTCTGTCTGTCTGTCTGTCTGTCTGTCTGTCTGTCTGTCTGTCTGTCTGTCTGTCTGTCTGTCTGTCTGTCTGTCTGTCTGTCTGTCTGTCTGTCTGTCTGTCTGTCTGTCTGTCTGTCTGTCTGTCTGTCTGTCTGTCTGTCTGTCTGTCTGTCTGTCTGTCTGTCTGTCTGTCTGTCTGTCTGTCTGTCTGTCTGTCTGTCTGTCTGTCTGTCTGTCTGTCTGTCTGTCTGTCTGTCTGTCTGTCTGTCTGTCTGTCTGTCTGTCTGTCTGTCTGTCTGTCTGTCTGTCTGTCTGTCTGTCTGTCTGTCTGTCTGTCTGTCTGTCTGTCTGTCTGTCTGTCTGTCTGTCTGTCTGTCTGTCTGTCTGTCTGTCTGTCTGTCTGTCTGTCTGTCTGTCTGTCTGTCTGTCTGTCTGTCTGTCTGTCTGTCTGTCTGTCTGTCTGTCTGTCTGTCTGTCTGTCTGTCTGTCTGTCTGTCTGTCTGTCTGTCTGTCTGTCTGTCTGTCTGTCTGTCTGTCTGTCTGTCTGTCTGTCTGTCTGTCTGTCTGTCTGTCTGTCTGTCTGTCTGTCTGTCTGTCTGTCTGTCTGTCTGTCTGTCTGTCTGTCTGTCTGTCTGTCTGTCTGTCTGTCTGTCTGTCTGTCTGTCTGTCTGTCTGTCTGTCTGTCTGTCTGTCTGTCTGTCTGTCTGTCTGTCTGTCTGTCTGTCTGTCTGTCTGTCTGTCTGTCTGTCTGTCTGTCTGTCTGTCTGTCTGTCTGTCTGTCTGTCTGTCTGTCTGTCTGTCTGTCTGTCTGTCTGTCTGTCTGTCTGTCTGTCTGTCTGTCTGTCTGTCTGTCTGTCTGTCTGTCTGTCTGTCTGTCTGTCTGTCTGTCTGTCTGTCTGTCTGTCTGTCTGTCTGTCTGTCTGTCTGTCTGTCTGTCTGTCTGTCTGTCTGTCTGTCTGTCTGTCTGTCTGTCTGTCTGTCTGTCTGTCTGTCTGTCTGTCTGTCTGTCTGTCTGTCTGTCTGTCTGTCTGTCTGTCTGTCTGTCTGTCTGTCTGTCTGTCTGTCTGTCTGTCTGTCTGTCTGTCTGTCTGTCTGTCTGTCTGTCTGTCTGTCTGTCTGTCTGTCTGTCTGTCTGTCTGTCTGTCTGTCTGTCTGTCTGTCTGTCTGTCTGTCTGTCTGTCTGTCTGTCTGTCTGTCTGTCTGTCTGTCTGTCTGTCTGTCTGTCTGTCTGTCTGTCTGTCTGTCTGTCTGTCTGTCTGTCTGTCTGTCTGTCTGTCTGTCTGTCTGTCTGTCTGTCTGTCTGTCTGTCTGTCTGTCTGTCTGTCTGTCTGTCTGTCTGTCTGTCTGTCTGTCTGTCTGTCTGTCTGTCTGTCTGTCTGTCTGTCTGTCTGTCTGTCTGTCTGTCTGTCTGTCTGTCTGTCTGTCTGTCTGTCTGTCTGTCTGTCTGTCTGTCTGTCTGTCTGTCTGTCTGTCTGTCTGTCTGTCTGTCTGTCTGTCTGTCTGTCTGTCTGTCTGTCTGTCTGTCTGTCTGTCTGTCTGTCTGTCTGTCTGTCTGTCTGTCTGTCTGTCTGTCTGTCTGTCTGTCTGTCTGTCTGTCTGTCTGTCTGTCTGTCTGTCTGTCTGTCTGTCTGTCTGTCTGTCTGTCTGTCTGTCTGTCTGTCTGTCTGTCTGTCTGTCTGTCTGTCTGTCTGTCTGTCTGTCTGTCTGTCTGTCTGTCTGTCTGTCTGTCTGTCTGTCTGTCTGTCTGTCTGTCTGTCTGTCTGTCTGTCTGTCTGTCTGTCTGTCTGTCTGTCTGTCTGTCTGTCTGTCTGTCTGTCTGTCTGTCTGTCTGTCTGTCTGTCTGTCTGTCTGTCTGTCTGTCTGTCTGTCTGTCTGTCTGTCTGTCTGTCTGTCTGTCTGTCTGTCTGTCTGTCTGTCTGTCTGTCTGTCTGTCTGTCTGTCTGTCTGTCTGTCTGTCTGTCTGTCTGTCTGTCTGTCTGTCTGTCTGTCTGTCTGTCTGTCTGTCTGTCTGTCTGTCTGTCTGTCTGTCTGTCTGTCTGTCTGTCTGTCTGTCTGTCTGTCTGTCTGTCTGTCTGTCTGTCTGTCTGTCTGTCTGTCTGTCTGTCTGTCTGTCTGTCTGTCTGTCTGTCTGTCTGTCTGTCTGTCTGTCTGTCTGTCTGTCTGTCTGTCTGTCTGTCTGTCTGTCTGTCTGTCTGTCTGTCTGTCTGTCTGTCTGTCTGTCTGTCTGTCTGTCTGTCTGTCTGTCTGTCTGTCTGTCTGTCTGTCTGTCTGTCTGTCTGTCTATCTATCTATCTAAACACAAATATAAGTCCACGAATAGGCATTAATGTTTGATTGCTTATACACAGGGTTTTGTTTATCATTAAATGCCTATTAAGTTGTCTAAGTAGGCACTTCAGAATTTGTCAATAACTAAAAACTGCCAACATCAAAGTTAAAATCGCAACGATAGAAATCTAACCTAGTTTTTGGACTACTGATAAAAATAAAAACATTTTGATTTTACCCTCTTCTTCTTCTTCAGGCTATCAGTCCACTGCTGGACATAGACCTCCCCTATTGAGCGCCATAGGGCAAGGTTGTGCCATCATTGGGGGGTAATGCCCATAATCGCCACGCTGGGCATGCGGGTTGGGGATCGCAGTTCGGTGGGATTGTACTGCAGAGGGTGCTGCCACCCACCCCCCGTTTTGTATCCTTTTGTCGCCTTTTGCGACAGTCGCTGTTTTTACCCTCACTGTCTTTTTATAAGCTTTTTTATTGTGTTGTCTTTTTTGTGAATGAATGAATTAATTTACCTCTTACCTTTTTTACTTTTACTTGGTCCACGTCTTTTTCTAATAGGAGTTTATCTTCCTAAGTCATGAGTTGACTGTCACGACTCTCTGTTACATCTGCGTCTTCATCTAGGAGTGAGTATCATATACATCACTTCTGGACGAGGACACCCTCTTCAGTCGCGCAACGACTTGTTCACAAGTGGTCGTCCGTGGTTTACTTCGACCGAGTGTTGCTTTAATGGTTAATGCCGCGCTAAAGTTGCGTCGGATGGCGCAGCGGTATTTGTAAGATTTACGCGATGACGCGTGACTAAGCTTTGCTCTGCTCAGCTACGGCTTTTGCTTAGCTCGCGCTTAAGAAACGGCTTAGCGGTGCTGTAGAGATGGAAATTTTATTTGAAAGCGTGATATTCAACAAAGTCTTTATAGAATCTATTTGGGTTTGGTCGCGTTTCGCCTATCGTTTAAGACCTGTAGCAAGATTAACTTTATTTTCAATAGGTCTTAATGAACAAACCCTACCTCACGCACCGCAGCATTCGAATGGTCCCTTCAGGTGAAGGGACCTTATCCTAAGAAATCATACCATTACGTAGACTCAAAGGCCAATGTTTACAATAACTATACGCTAGATTGTTTTAGGCTCCCTTTATTAGTATATATATCCAAAAAAAAAAAACTCGACCCAAACTCGAATCTGTGAGAACCATTAGTAGCCAGCCAATGTAGTATCGTTTAGAGGTTCAGTCGTCGTAGGCAGAATGTATATAAAGATAAACTTAAAATTAAAGTCGGGGTGTCTGAGAAATCACATATTATGTGAACTCCGGCGCTTCAAATTGCTAATCCGCTGTGGGTAAGCGTGATAATAAAACCCACGCTCTCACTCTGAAAGAAACCCTGCAGTGGGACGTTTATAGGCTATATAAAAAAGTAACTTTGGATTCATTTCGTTTTAAAAACCTATTTAGAGGCTTAAAATTCCACCCATGCCGGGATTCAAACCCGCGACCTCGGGCTATCCGTGCCAGCGCTCTATCCAACTGAGCTAATGGGCGACTCACCGGCATTAGTGACATTTCGAACCTCTTTACACTATTCTCTGTATTACGTATAGGCAGCGACATCTGGCTGAAGTAGATTGCATCACTTACAGCCCCGACTACCTACTTTGCAGTTAGGGTTTTTACATCGGAATGATATCGCTTTACCCACATGATTATACTATTTTTTTTATTTTTAATGCACTAACCCGTGCTAAGGACAATTTTAAAAACCTATTTAGAGGCTAAAAACTCATTTCGTTGCTATGCAGAGACCCACCCCCGAGGTGGAGTATAGCCTAACCTTGATGCGATTCAGGAAGAGACCCGTGCCCCAGCAGTGGGGATATACAAGGGTTGAAATCGAAATTGATCGATCGAAACATTTAGTTGCCCAGTCGAATACTTGATAATGGATCCTCTTCGATTTGTTGTTGACTTATATCTGCTTTTGTTTCCTACTTTTTTAAAGTAACAAAGCCAGTAGTAGTGTATCTTCGTTAGTTGGATCAATTTTAATATTGAAGCGCACCGTCGTCGCGACGTTCGTCGTGGCGTGTTCGTCGCGCAATCGCTGAGCAGTCGCGGCTTGCTGCTTAAGCGCGTCGTTTTAAAATCGCTCGAAAATCGCTAGTGTAATAGGGCTGTTACATAAGATTTCGCTGAAAACGTGTGAACGCCCGAACGATAAGAGGAGCATGTAATATAACCATAACGTTTTCCACCAATTTCCATGATAAGTAGTTACTCGAACATCGGCATAAGATGGAAATCCAATGAAAATTCAATGAATAGTGCGCGCCAATCCTTTCTGAATTCCAATATCTGATCCGAGCTTGAGATTATTCAGAAATGGAATTATTCCTTCCCATTTTAATAAGAAAAGTTATCAAAGTCTCGAAGATTGGAAAAGGCAACGCAATCAATAGTTTGGATGAGATTCCATCGTACTGCCGATTTAGTTTGGAATAAAACAGTTGGTTTTCCTGAATAACACTTTATCTACATAATGTTGTTTTTTGGGATATATAAAATATATACCAAACAAAGGATGTATTAGAGAAGGGGAATAAAAAAAGTCCCCGAAACCGGCGTGGGTGGATGCAACGACTAATTAACGTTGCTGAAGTGATCTGTCAAGGTCGTGGCAATTGGTAGTTCCTCTGCTTTCCCCTCGCAGATAAAGGCGTGAGCATATGTTTTGTTATAATATATATGCACATTTCGAGCATATACGGCCGAGCGCTTCCGTGCTTCGCAACGCACGTTAAACCGTTGGTGCCGGCGATCATGCATGCAGCTTGATAACTTCCGACAGTGAGGTCCGTCACTGTCTTACAATCCTCGTCCAACCCGGACTTGGCCCCCGTGGTGGAGTATGCCTTCCTGCAACATATGAAGACACCCCTGCCCCAGCAGTGGGGACGTACATGGGTTGATATCGGCCACAGAGACTAGCATCTGACAATCGAGGGTAACATTCAAGTACTCTCAGGTGACTGATACAGCCAATTTTAGCAGAGAATGTGCGGCCACATTTGCTCCCAAGAGATCCGTACCCGAAGAATGATGAACAAAACAATGTATATAAGCAATCAAACATTAAAATTTGGTGTCCCATTTGTACAGCTCATCTTTAGGGCTTTATTTTACCTCCACTAGTGGTCTGGAGTAAACCACTCTTAGTAATAAGGCCACAAATGTTATTACTTTATATCTATTCATATTTTGTATGTAGTTCGAGAAGTATAAAACAAAATTATATTATCTATCGAAGCGGTCGTGGTCTATTCGAACCAAGTGATTGAAATCAATCACTCGGGTTACGCATCAACACGCGCGGTCAGGTGCAGGATGGATGAGCGTCCTGTGACTACCGCTAGTGGCATTTTTTCCCGGCGCTTCCCTGCTTCGGAAGGCACGCTAAGCCGTTGGTGCCAGTTGACATGAAATGACAGTCGTTAAGCCATGTCAGATGCCTTATGGGCGGCTTGGTAACTTCTGACAGTAAGGCCCGCCACTGTCTTACACTCCTCCACCAAACCCGGACTGGATTATGGCCTAACCTTCCTGCAATGTAGGAAGAGATCCATGCGCCAGCAGTGGCGACATACACGAGTATGTCGCCACTGCTGGCGCATGGATCTCTTGTACGAACAAGAATTGATATAGATTATCTATCTCCGTATTAAATCTCGGCAACACAAGTAGGACAATTACAATCAAAGCGGCTCTCCCCACAACATGAAGCGGCGCGTTCCCTGTTAAATTCATCAATGCCTGAATTGAATAATCTGGCCGGCCACCTGCCAATTAACCCGCTGGCTGGACGCGTTGGTCAGTGCTAAACTCGACCTAAAATTCTCACGTAGTTTTATTTATATTATTATATTCGTTTTAATGCACTAACCCGTGCTAAGAACAATTTAAAAAAAACTGTATTACGTCGCTGCCTGAACGTAATACAGACAGTATTGTAAAGAGGTTCGAAATTTCACTGATGCCGGTGAGTCGCCCATTAGTTCAGTTGGAAGAATGCTGGCACGTATAGCCAGAGGTCGTGGGTTCGAATCCTGGCATGGGTGGAATTTTTAGCCTCTAAATAGGTTTTTATTAATATTAATATTAATACTTTTATTGCACATGAAGAAGTGTAAAATACGGCCGACTTAATACCTTACGCATATTTTACCAGTCAACCGCAGGAGGAGGAAGGTAAAGTGGTAGGTGGGCAGTAATTAATTTTGCGATGTAAAAAATAATTATATAAAAAGTAACATAAGGTTAATAATAGTTATATAATCAATTGGTCTAATCGCGATTATTTACTAGGTAACACTAAATAACCTTATTTCCCGACGTTTCAGCAGCGTTTTCTCAACCGATCGACAGTTTTATCGAAGAATCGTTTGTCAACACCAGAATTTCGACAGAGAGGATAGTTTCAAGCTTTCAAGTGTATGGGATTCAGTGCTAAGTAAATGCAAATCACGCGCCTAATCACTGGACCTGTCCGCGGGCGTAGTGAGTGTTGTGTGTCGGCCAGCTGCGAAAAACTACAAGTGACTACCCACAATAATTAAATGTGCTCGCCACTATAGTCTACTCGAGACCGCGACAGCTGTGTAAAGCTGCCGAAACATCGGGAAATAAAGTAATTACGTTTTACTTAATAAGTAATCGCGATTAGACCAGGTTTATAATATATATCCATAGCTTACCAATTAATTTATAAACGCGTTTGTACACAATGCTAGTTAAAGTAAAATTCACTACGTAAGTGAATTTTACTTAGTCGCTGTAGAAACTCGCGCTTACAAAATATTTTGATTAAAAATAAAAAGCGAATTTTGAATACAATAATGATTCGGAGTCGGTTCCCATAATTCATATGTTAGTCACGACCTCGACACCGAGCCTTAATTATTATGGTATTCTGAAATCGGTTTGACTTTTTTTTTATTTCACGTTTTTTTTGTGGACACCTTAATGACATGTTTTCTAAACATACTTACCCAAATTACTAAAGGATTGCTCCTGTCAGGCTTAATTTGCTGATGTACATCTAAAACTTTTGTTCTTCATCTTAGAAAGTTGTCATCAGATCTTAACCATCTTAAAATAGCATCGATTCGACGTTACATTTGTTGAAACTAAAAAACGTATTATGAAAGAGGATTTCTCATCGTCTGCTTCGTTTGGTCTAGCGGTATCACGTCAGTTTACCATGTCAGAGGTCTTGGATTTGATCCCCACTGATATTTCCACATGTGTGATGTCCTTGCCTGGTTACCGTAGCACAGAGTATCCTATTTTGGGATCTGGACAACGGATTGTGTAATGTGGAAGTTATTATTATTTTTATTATTTTGGTGCAACAGTTTATCAATGCTCAGGAGGATCCTGTTTCAAGAGCTGCACAAACGAAATCGCATTTTTGTGTCTATCCTGAAGTTCTACAGCGCAGCCTGCAGGATCTCATGAAGGCATCACCCAAAACAATTGCAGTTGTTGCTTAACATTAGTTATTTATTCAAGTCACTCTATTCTACTAGCCCGCGGGCGCTTCAAATCAAAGGTAAATAAACATATTTAAACTCTAAGGCCCTCTTGCGTCAGCCCGGGTTAGCTCATTTACCTCGAGATAGCCGGTTAAATCGATCATTTCGCATACATACGAAATTATCTATTTAACCGGTTATCTAATCATTTCGCACACGAAATTATCGATTTAACCGGTTATTGCGAGTTAAATGAGAGAACCCAGGCTGACGTAAGTGGGCCTTAGCTGCAAACCAGCGAGTGTATGTTGTATGCAATGTACTTACCTTAAAAAATGTCTGTCGGTCTTAACTGTAAAAACACGATTCGTTAAAAAAATCTTCAGAGTCAGTTTAAATAGTCTGCCCTGAAGGGAAAGACTTAACCACAGATAACTTAAACTGCTCCGAGGTGTGTTAGAGGAAGGAGTGTTTTTATAAATAAGATTGTTAGAATAAAAAGGTCGAAATCGGATTACCCCTTTTTGGGGTCTGCAGCGATTTATTGTGACGGTGTCACGAACCCGTATTACTCTACATGCCTCTTTATGTATTACAAACTGAAAGCTATTACCCTTGAAATTGGACAGTGGACTGTGTATTTTTTAAATAACAAATCTTCATCTGCTTACCCGCTTACAACCCTCTAACTGGCTGGCTGGTACCGATATATTTTTCATCGAAATCGGATTACCCCTTTTTGGGGTCTGCAGCGATTTATTGTGACGGTGTCACGAACCCGTATTACTCTACATGCCTCTTTATGTATTACAAGCTGAAAGCTATTACCCTTGAAATTGGACAGTGGACTGTGTATTTTTTAAATAATAAATCTTCATCTGCTTACCCGCTTACAACCCTCTAACTGGCTGGCTGGTACCGATATATTTTTCATTGATTTTGGACTTTATTTCAAAGTGGTAAAGGTCAATGTATAGTGGGAATTTTAGAAGTTAATAGCCAGTTATTAAAAAAAAAAACAAATATAGATACTCGTTAACATGTGCAACAGTTTTGTTGTGAAAGTCTTTTATTACAATTGGTACCTTTAACATACATTAATACATTTGATATATATTAATTCATGGTTAGCTTATCTATCGATCTATTTTGAAAAGGAAAGTACAGTCACGAGGAACAAGATGTATACACTTCAGTATCTTGTCAAATTTTATAAATGGTGTTCTTTTAGCCTCTAAATAGGTTTTTAAATTGTCTTTATTGGTTTTAAATTTTAAATTGTTATTTCATTAAAATAGTTATTTGTTATACAAGAGTGCAAAGTTGCTTTTTAACCGCGTTTTCAATTTTGATGACCGAGCAAGCGAAGGATTCTTAAATTGAATCACGAGCGCAGCGAGTGATTCAAAATTAGAATCCTGAGCGTTAGCGAGGGAATCAAAAGAGCACGAGGTGAAAAATCTTTGCACTCGAGTGCAACACGTAACTTTTCATTCCACCTCAGCGAGGAAATGACTAAATGCAAAAAAAAACGTTTACAAACACAAGATAGGTACACTTTTATTTCAGTTTAGGTATTAATTACTAAATTATGACAGGTAAGTATTACAGAATAATCTTTAAATTATAACAAAATAATACTAAGGTATAATTAAGAAAATTTTAAAGTAACGTTGCTACAGTTATTTAAATTGAGTGTAACATTTTTTTAATTCACAAACTTAGTGCACACGATGTTCTAAATTCAATTTACTTTATCCTCTAGAGAATAAAAACGGCTTTTCCACTCAGATATTGAAGATTAAAAATACTATTTCCGAGATGGTGGGATGAAAAGAATATTACCTTGTCAAAGTCAAAATAGTCAATTTCTCATACATCAGACTAGAAGAAGCTAATGTGAAAAGGTTGTGTTTGTGTTTACATGTTAGTATTCGTAACAAATGCATCTGACAGAGAACCAAAGTTATCGACATAGCTCAGAGAATCAGCGAGCTGAAGTGGCAGTGGGCTGGCCATATCTCGCGAAGAACCGACAGCCGTTGGAGTAATCGTGTTCTTGAGTGGAGACCGCGACTCGGCAAACGTAGTGTAGGACGTCCTCCGACCAGGTGGGATGACGATTTGCGAAAAACTGGCGCTATAACGAAGAACGGGCGCTATAGCGCTCATTAGGGGAGAGCTATGTCCAGCAGGAGACTAATATAGACTGAAGAAGAAGGCACTATTTTAATAAATTTAAGAAGTACCCAAAACTGGCGAGAATGCATCCAACGACTAATCATACCATAATCAAGCAAAAGAGATCAGAAACATGGCAAGTGGCATACTTTGGTCTCTGTCTACCCCTCTGGGATACAGGCGTGAGTGTATGTTACGTTTATTTAATCATAAAACATCACTTGTTATATTAACAAAAACATAGGAATGAAAAACACATGATTGCATAGCAAAATCTCAATGACTTTTCAAAGATTTTAAACTAGTTTTTAAGCACAAAAAGCCCTGACCCTTCGCGAGAAGTTGGCCGCTAACTTATCGGAAACCGGTACGTAATAAAAATCCATAAAACGAAGTTTTAAAGGGAACTTGAGTCATCAATTTTGGCTGTAAAAATAACCCCGGGATCGTTAAATTTCAGAAAAAGCTGGAGGAATATTCGTGATCGGCAAATTACTTGGCCACTTTGAATCCGGAGGCACGATGGACTTCGTATTTTTACCGGGGGAAACGAGGGTAGTCTTTTCTAGTCTACCGTAATATAATAATCTTGCTAAGCAAGCTGTGGGCTACTATAAAAGTAAAGATTATTTATATCTCTCATGTTCGGTAAGTATGTTCTTATTACCACCAAATGGGGCTTGTACGTGACTAATTAGCGCTCTAGGGTAATAATTTAGCTAGAAAATCCCTAGGGCGGTAAGTAATTTAAAAAAAAACACTTTGTTTCAAAAAGTTCGCGTACATCTAACCGTCATACTGGCAATAGACATCTTGCATTCAGCCCAATGAACAAATAGGTCGCTTTGCTATTCAGCCTTGTCTTCGTGTGAGTATAATAGTTATGAATTTTAAATATCGAACGGCGAAGCTTAATTTTTTTCTTGAAAAAAACAATTAAAAAGTTCTTTCCTTGATTCTTTTTAATGAAAAAATGCGGGAATAGAAAAATTTTACTTGTTAATATTTTATTCTTGTAATGCCGGTTTTTTTCTAGCTCCCTCACTATCGAGATGTAAAGGAGAATAGTTAGTTCAGGTGTAAGCTCGAACTCGAAATATCTCGGGCTGCAATTGATGCCTTACAGCCCTTGGCTACTAATCTACTATTAAATGACCAGCATGTCTGAAATTTATGCCAGTTTATTGCATTAAAGGTAGGTTAAGGAATAATTAAATTATATTAGATTTATACTATTTAAGATAAGATAAGAATATGCTTTATTGTACACCAGGAAAAAACAAACTAACATAATTACAAAGATTCAGTACAATTGGCGGCCTTATTGCTTAGAGCAATTTCTTCCAGGCAATCCACGATGGAGAGTTGCTGAAGGAAAAGTGAGACGGGTAGTTGGTGCAAATATGAATATTGATATACATACTTATACTTAAAAATAATATACTTACATAAATCAATAAATTGTTTTATGTATTATATGTTATGATTCATAACATATAATACATAAAACAATTTTATTATAAACATACACAAACTAACAATTAGGTACTTAAACTTACTATTTATTGCACTCCATACATTTTGAGAGTGCATGAAAAACTTAAATTATGTAATCTCTGCTCTAAAAAGACAAAGGTTGGAGTTATTTGTCAATTCTTTCTCCAAATTGCTCTAGATTTTGATTTGGACACGAAGTTTTACTTGTAACGTTCAATAAGTTACAATTTTTTTGTACTTATGATAAAATTCTTTCATTTAATTAGTCGACTCGTATATACAGGGTGAAACATTATCCTTATAAATGTAATAATAGTGAAATACAGTACTAGTGTGTAACATTGGTGATTACCGCCGAGGCGCCATTGAGACCCGAGCCGTAAGCGTGTAGGCGTGTAGGGTGTATGATACTACGTTTTTCAATACACTTGTGAATAAAATAACAATAAAAACTCATGTTATTTAGTTGTGAAAAATGTTTCGCTATGGTGAGAAAAAATAATCAGTTGAAGACCTCTGTGGCGTAGCGGTAGCGCATCTACCTACCATGCAAGAGGTCCCGAATTCGATTCCCGGCTGGAGACAAAAAAAAACCCCAGGTCTTGGATGTTTACATGTTTGTGATGTCGTTGTTTCTGGTTCCCACGACACAGGGTATCCTAGTGTGGGATCAGAAGCAATGTATGTGCCTGTATATAAATTTGAATTTGAAATTGAAAAATGTTTATCTACCAAACAAAGATTAGAGAACACATGAATACTATGGAAAAATAGAGACAATAATTGTGATACAAAGGATAGGGCTCAGCTAAGTGCTGTGAGTGCATGCATCATCACAGCGCTGATTTTCAGTCCGTCCTTGTTCTCACTGAATTATAATGTAATAAAAGTTAGCGGATTTTAAAAAGAGAACACCGCAGTTGTAATCAAACAAAAATCTGTTAAGCATTATTTAGCTTCCACTCCACGAAAGGCACAAGGTGAATGGATATGGAGTGTACAACATGTAAATTATTACACTGAATGGTATGCTAGATTTCATAAATTAAATGTTATGTTATGTAGTTAGACACAGACTAAAGGGGCGAGATTTTTTTCCGTCTAGTCGGCCATGTACAAAATGGGGATCAAAAATTAACACAGTTGTATATTGATTCTGAGATGGCACATAGTTCGCTGGGTAAGCTAGTTGTTTACAGATATTTTTTTATTTAGCCTATAAGCGTGCCACTGCAGGACACAGCCCTTCTCTCAGAGAGAGAGTATGGGCTTAATTACCGCGTGTGCCCACCGCGGATTGGCAATTTTAAGCGCTGAGGTACTTAAACACCCCAGACGCTCAGGTTTCCGCGCGGTGTTTTCCTTCACAAATTATTTCTCAGTTTAACATTGTATTCATTTAAATATTTTAACTTCTTGCCTTATCCGGTGGGGATTTGGCGCTGGATGCCGTAGTACAGGCTTTATGCCTAGCTCGGCAACAGAGGCTAATTTATATAGTTAAGTCATTTCGTGTAACTTTCTTATTTGTAAATCCTTCTATATTGGTCAATAAACAATAATAAACACTTAGAAAGTAGTAAAGATAGAAAGTATAAAACAACAAAAAAGTAAAAGTTACAGTCAAAAACTCACACTAAGCAATGAATTTGATGAAAACCCTAATCATACTACGACACATCGAATCAAGAATTTCACAAATATTTCAAAAATTTCACGCAAAGCGATTTTTCGTCCTCACCGCAGCACGTCTAACTTTAAACCTGCAATCTAATATGAGCTCTACGCCCTTTTGATAAGAACCGTCCGGATCAAAATATAAAATAGATCAGGGTGTACGTGGCAATTTTCTCGATACATCGAGCGTGTCCAGTGCCCACTCGGTACATAATTGGCCCCTACGGGCACTGCCTCATTAATATTTCAAGCCGATTGGGATGCACGCGAATTCGATTCCTGACGGCCACTCGATGGTCATTTATTCGAGTAGGTACGCAAAGGTAAGGACGAGTCTACTATATGCATGGTTGTTAAATTGAGTTACATTGTCGTCGAAATTCCGCGAATCCCCACCAAATTCTTTTAAAATAAGAACAGCAAAGTTGTGGATCACGCTGCCATCGTCTGTCTTTCCGGATACATATAACCTGAGTGTCTTTAAAAGTGCTCGTAACATCGTAGACAACGTCTTCGCTTACTATCAGGCGTGACTGGGGTCAAGTGTAACCTCACCTACTTAAAAAAAAAAATTGCTACAATAAAGTACCTGAAAATGAGCTCGCCAGAAACACCGTTTAAATTTAAAAACCTATTTAGAGGCTAAAAATTTCACCCATGCCGGGATTCGAACCCGCAACCTCTGGCTATCCGTACCAGCGCTCTACCAATTGAGCCAATGGGCGACTCACGGCATCAGTGAAATTTCGAACCTCTTTACAATATTCTCTGTATTACGTACAGGCAGCGACATCTGACTTAAGCAAATTGCATTACTTACAGCCCCGACTACCTACTTTGCAGTTAGGTTTTAACATCGGAACGATATCACTGTACCCACATGATTACACTATTTTTATTTTTAATGCACTAACCCGTGCTAAGGAACAAATTTAAAAACCTATTTAGAGGCTAAAAATTCCACCCATGCCGGGATATCATACCTTGTACGTAATACAGAATATTGTAAAGAGGTTCGAAATTTTACTGATGCCGGGGAGTCGCCCATTAGCTCAGTTGGAAAGAGCGCTGGCACGGATAGCCAGAGGTCGCGGGTTCAAATCCCGACATGGGTGGAATTTTTGGCCTCTAAATAGGTTTTTTAAAAAAGAATGTTTATTTTTTTATTAAATTACGGAGTGTAGCTATTAAGTCAAACATATGATTAAAGAGACTCTCTTTTATTTTTGAAAACAGTATTCCTTCAAATTCTCAAAAAACGCTGATTAAAATTGTCTTTGGTGGAGGTTTTTCAAAGAAAAAACGTAACCACAGATTAAGTAAAATTACTCTAAGGACAATTTTTAAAAACCTATTTAGAGGCAAAAAATTCCACCTATGCCGGGATTCGAACCCGCGACCTCTGGCTATCCGTACTCTAAGGAGTTGTTATTTTTTTTAAGACTCCCACGCTAAGCAACACGCCTGTCTTGTAGCCATCTAATTATAAATTGCTTTACATACATGAATCAAATAGTTTCACTTGAGATAGATAATTAATAAACAGACTTGCTTACACATAACTTATAGGGATGCGGTATAAGTTATATAACATTTGTACATAGGCGAGCTTAGTGCTAAGAGGTACTTTTTGCAGCTATCTTTGATTCCATATCGGCCTTTATATATCCCCACTGCTGGGGTACGGGTCTTCCTGCATTGCAAGAAGGTTAGGTTAGGTTAGGCGATTCCCAACCCACATGCCCAGCGTGGGGATTATGGGCATTACCCCCAATGATGGGACAACCTTGCGCTATGGCGCTCATTAGGGGAGGGCTATGTCCAGCAGTGGACTAGTATAGCCTGACGACGACGACGACGACGAACAATGCGTGTGCTGTGTGGTGTCGGCCTAAAGAATAGCACCAACCCAATTCTTCCCGCGGGTGCCGTAAAAGGCAACTAAGGGACACAAACCGAGGGGTGGGCAGCAGCGCCCCCTGCAGTACAATTCCACCGAACTGCGATCCCCAACCCGTATGCCCAGCGTGGGGATTATGGGCATTACCCCCTACGATAGCGCATTGTTCGAACATTAACCAAATACTAGTCCAACGAGGCCATTACAATGTCAGTTATGTTATCATCCAACGTTTAGCTGGCCAACGGCTGTTACACTGATATTGTAGTACAATAACCAATCAAATTCCAATGGAATAATTCGTGCATTCTAATACAGCGGCTCGCACTCCTGTTTAATTAGGACGGGTATACATTTGAATGACATTGCAATGCGGTTGTTTAGAAGACTACAAAACAGTTTCAAATAACAGTTGTTAACGTACCACTGCCTATTGACTAACTACGCATTTAGTAGACACGGCCCTGGTTGAACGATTTCACGATTGGACGAGCTTTAGAAAGACCTTGAACTAGTCAATTTTGCTGCCTATTCCGGTTTGGTGCTTAAGACACCATTTAATAAAACTTCAGTAGAGGGTTTAAAGGATGGTACAGGTATATACTTAAATGACATTACATAACCTCGAGCTTGTATCCTAGAGGGGTGGCAGCAACTAGGGTTACAGGTACTGGTTATGAAATTCTTATTATTCTCAAATTCATCATTTATTCATCATCAACCCATTATATCCTCACCAAGGGGCACTGTTCTCATCCCTGAGGAAGGTAAAGGCCATACTCCATCACGAAGGCCAAGTCCGGATTGGCGGAGGCTTGCAAGACTAGTAGCTGGTCTTACTGTCAGAAGTTTTTAAGTCGCCCTTAGGCCTCTGACTTTCTTTAACGACTGCCATTTATTGACGGCAGCCGGCACCAACTGCTTGAAGTGCCTTGCAAAGCGCAGAACCGCTTGGAAAAATGCCACTAGCATTTGTCATAGACGGTTACCTGTCCATGCACTGAACGCCCTATGTTGCTTAACCTTCGTGATTGTTTAAGATCGCTTAGGCAGCCGGGGCTACGAAAAAAATCTCAAATAGTTGTATTTAATTCTATAGTTTCTAAGTAGTCTCTTCAAGCTATGCTCAAAGTATCTTTGATTGATCACATCAGAAATGAGACGACCGCATTAGAACTGATTTGACTGACATACCTATAAGATTAGCAAACTGAAGCTGGTTACATATGGTTGGTGGCTGGTCAGATCGGTGTCTTAACTGCAATGTTGCCGAAACGTTGCGGATTAGGGTAATTAAGTTTAACTAATCGCGATCCATTTTTAGTTCGGTGCTCCGAAGATTAACACTAGCGCCACTTAAAAAAAATGTGCAGTCCGTACGTGCAATCCGCTATTTGACTCTCTTTTCAAGTAAGTCTTAAATGGTAAATCTCGCTTCCATTAGACCAAAACATATTTTAGTATATTTTTTGAGGACCTAAAAGCAACAAAAAATACAGTTTAAAGCTATGCTTTGCTAAACAGCCAAAAACGCGGTCAGCCATTTTTGTCTATGGTTTGAAGACCTCAAGACTTGTAAACAAAGTTTGACATTCAACATCTGTGAGTGATCTGTGAGAAAAGTGAAATAACAACAACGCAACCATGATTTCATCGAGTTTACATTCAAAATATAGCAATTATCATAATTGGATTGTTCGAGAATGCAAAAACATGTCAAGAAAGACCCCCGAAAAGTTGTGAATTTGTGTACCCACAGAAATAAACATACGAAAAAATTGGCCCAAACTTGCCAAAAGAAACCGCGATACTTTATCGGCTGAAACTCGGGTGAATTTACGTGAAGATTACTTTGATGTAAGTCCTATAATAATTAATGTCCACTGGCTCTAGCTGACAAATGTTTGTTTACATACCAAAGATGCTTTCAATATGGCGGATAGCGTTTTTACCGTTCCGAATTAAAAACGGAAAATATTTTTTTAATTGGCAAATTTTAGGTTACTCTCTGGAGCCCCTAAAGGCATATTTCGTAGTGCGAGTAGCCCTTAACCCTTTTCCAGACTGTGGTCTAATAGTGCCCACCATAAATTGAACCTTATCACTTCAAAATAAAGTCCAAAACCAATGAAAAATTTATATTTACTACCTCGGCTCGTTAACGGGTTAATGTGTTAATATGATTTTAGTTGTAAAGCAGATAATGGGTAGGTGTACCCATCTCTCAACCGCCCACCCTAAGCGAGGTAACTTCGTTTCATACCGAAACCAGACGCTGCGCTCCCAGTAATAATTACGCGCGAAGACTCCGCAAGTGAAAATGGCCATTTATAAAGCGAATTCATAATTCAATTTAAATTAATGACTCTGGCTGTGAACTATAATGCCCCGAGTGTAATGGAAACA
Organism: Yponomeuta sedellus; assembly: GCA_934045075.1. Lineage (NCBI taxonomy): Eukaryota > Metazoa > Arthropoda > Insecta > Lepidoptera > Yponomeutidae > Yponomeuta > Yponomeuta sedellus. Next base: position 22,476,233 of record OW203722.1, on the reverse strand, counting down.
TAAATAAACCCTCAAACAAAACTGTATATTATGCGACCAAAGGGTGCACGTAAATTGTCATTAGATTTGAGTAATTGAAACTTCCCCGCGCGTTGCATAAGCCTCTTATTAAGAAACTTACTAATATTTTAATGTATCATTATTTTACAGAAAATTTTTCACATTTAAAAGGAAAATTTAAAAAAACTATTCACGTGTAAGTGCATAGTTATAAAATTATGTGGCCTTTAAAAGTAACAATTGAGGATTGGAGAATTTCATTTATTTCATACCATAATCTTCTGAAACTTACGTCTGTCAAAGCATGTTGGTAGTCTCACATCGTTCACAAAAGGCATCAATTTAATTCGTTTGAGAAAAGGTTGCAGGTTAATTAATATGGCAAAACAACGTTTTCTAGTCAGGGGCCAGATAGTAAAATATATGAATGGTACTTCTTAATGCCACGCAATGCTCATACATATATATTCATCATTAAACAGGAACGAGTACCATTAGACCTTTTTGACATCAACCCTTTCTATGTCCCCACTACTGGGGACAAATCTCTTCCTGCATCGCACGAAGGTTAGGCCATACTCCACCAAGGGGGCCAAGTACGGATGGTAGAGATTTACAAGACAGTGGGCCTTACTGTCAGAAGTTATCAAGCTGCCCATAATGCCTATGACATGGCTTAACGACTGCCATTACATGTCGTCGTCAGGTTACACCAGTCCACTGCTGGACATAGCCCTCCTCTAAAGAGCGCAACGTTGTGCTATTATAGGGAGTAATGCCCATAATCCCCACGCTGGGCATGCGGGTTGGGGATCGCAGTTCGGTGGAATTGTACTGCAGGGGGCGCTGCTGCCCACCCCCCGGTTTATGTCCGTTAGTCGCCTTTTACAACACCTGCAGGAAGGATTGGGTTGGTGCTATTCTCTAGGCCGACACCACACAGCAAACGCACACCATTACTTGTCAGCCGGTACCAACGGCTTAGCGAGCCTTGGGAAGCACGGTAGCCCTCGGAAAAAATGCCACTAGCGGTAGTCGCAGGATGGTCACTCACCCAGCACCTGACCGCGCCTGCTGTTGCTTAACCCAAGTGATTGATTCCAACCATCAGGCCACGAGTGCCACATAACCCGTTTAACTTTATATGTATACAACTTTAATGTATAAATGTACAGACGAGAGGGATACCAGCAGTGTAAACGCTCTTAGCGCTAGAGAATGCCGATGTACATTTGCGATAACAGGTTGAATTGATCGAGAGTACATTTAACTGTTGCAGGAATGTTCCAACAAACGAGTCGTGCCAATGGCTGGTGATTACAGTCGATATTTACTCTCGGCCAGTGGTTCTCAATATTGTGTGTCTAATGGAGGTTTGTTATTACGGACATTTATGTATCTGCTGTGGACACGGCAGGTGTTTTGTGGGCACTGATCGCAGAAATATCACCGTTTGGGGTTTCGTAGTCAACAAGTTATCGACATAGCTCAGAGAATCAGCAAGCTGAAGTGGCAGCTGGCCATGTCTCGCGAAGAACCGAAAACCGTTGGAGTAAACGTGTTCTTGAGTGGAGGCCGCGACTTGGTAAACGTAGCGTAGGACGCCCTCCGACCAGGTGGGATGACGATGTGCGAAAAACTGCTGTTTTTATACGGATTTATGCTCGTTTATTACATTTTTACAATTTTCCAACGTTTCGGCACTTTTTCAGGTGCCGTGGTCTCGGATGACTGAGGTGACATGCGTCTTTTAGAAAGCAATAACGGTTAGTTTACTACCCTCGGCAAAAATTACAAAAGGTAATTATGAAGTTACGTTTCAAAATAGTCAAACCAATTATTTTATATAAAGTCAACAATATTGATTATTAGTAATTGAAGTTAAAATTAAATTTATAAAATAATTATTTTACATGAACTTAAAAATACTGATTATTAATTGAAATTAAAATTTTAACTCTACAGTCACACTTCTAGAAAGGGGGTCTCATGCACTTAAGCACTGGTTCCCATGCTTCCGGTATATTCCAACCGCAATCTCTATTTAAAATTTGGATGCCGGCGGATCTCTATTGCCTCGCGCATTCATTCAACGGTCTGCTCGGGCTAGAACTTTAACTTTATCGAAATGTATAAAGTGGTTGGTACCGCTAAGTGTATGTTCACTGACTGCAGATCTAACAGAGTGCTTATGGTGTGAGCGCTGTGGCGCAGAGGTAGCGCATCTGCCTACCATGCAAGAGATCCCGGGTTCAAACCCCGGCTGGTGACAAAAAAAACCAGGTCTTGGATGTTTACCAGTTTGTAAAGTCTTTGTTTCTAGTTCCCACGACACAGGGTATCCTAGTGAGGGGCTAGAAGCAATGTATGTGCCTTTATGTAAATGTCATGTTATGTGAATGTTCATACTGATGAAGCGCTCGTAGCCTAGTCAAACCGAGTGATTGGAATGAGTAACTTGAGTTAAGCAACAACAGGCGTGGTTGGGCGCAGGATGGGTGACCGTCCTATGGCTATCACTAGTGGCATTTTCCCGAGCACTTCCGTGTTTCGCAAGGCACGTTAAGCCGTTGGAGCCGGCTGTCATGTAATGGCAGTCGTTAAGTCATGTCAGAGGCTTTATGGGCGGCTTGATAACTTCCGACAGTAAAGCCCACCACTATCTTACTATCCTCCAACTCGGACTCGGGGCAACGATATCACAAATATGTAAACATCCACCTGGATTTTTTTGTCTCCAGCCGGGTGTCGAACCCGGGACCACTCGCATGGTAGGCAGATGCGGTACCGTTGCGCCACAGAAGCCGTCAATCAAGCTCACCCCTTGTTACCTGCAATGGCCCAACTATAAGCCTAAATCTTGTGCAGAAATCTTAAATGAAAATGAAAAGGTTTTATTCAAAGTAGCGCAGACACTACGGTTTAATGAACGTTACAAGTCAAACTAACCTTCCTGCGATGTAGGAAGAGACCCGTGCCCCAGCAGTGGGGATATATAAGGGTTAATAACGTAACGTAACAAGTCAAACTAGGTGTGCATTTCAAAATCTGGATCATTTTGGAGAAAAAATGGACAAAAAAACTCCAAACTTAGTCTTATCAAATTCCTTAAGTAACAGAATTCACACAGATTCTACAAAACTCGTGAATTTTACACGCTTGAATTCCAGACATCATTGTCATCTAAATAATCATTAATATTAAAGTAGCTCTTTTGGCACAAAGTGTACTTGACACATTTTTTGAACCGCGCTTCAGTCAAACTAACTATGCTTGGATAGAAGCAATCCACTCGCGCCTCGAGGAACAGACCCGATGCACTGCAGAATCGGAGCTGTCCCATCAGCATCCTGAATGCTTTATAGGTGTATTGAACATACAGGCCGCTGTATTGTATTTGCGTGCGATCTACCTAAAGGTTGTTCTTGTAGAATTGAATAGAACTACCTGTCTCTGCAAACTTTGCACTGCCATAGAATCAGTTTTTACGATTCTTGTTGCCATGGTAACGGAATGTATATAAATATCATAGAGTTTGGCTTGAAAAAAGGGAATGGTAACAATAAAATATTATCCCACGGAAACGCACTACTGTAATTTCAAGTATCCTTATGTTAAAAACCTATTTAGAGGCATAAATTCCACCTATGCCGGAACTCGAACGTCTGGGTAACCGTGCCAGCGCTCTCCCAACTGAGCTAATGGGCGACTACCGGCATCAGTGAAATTTCGAACCTCTTTACAATACTCACTGTATTACGTAGATCCTTATGTCTCAAATTCGACATTTAGCATCATCATTATACAATTTTAATTTTTAATGCACTAACCCGTGCTAAGGACAAATTCAAAAAACTATTTAGAGGCTAAAAATTTCACCCATGCCGGGATTCGAACCCGCAACCTCTGGCTATCCGTGCCAGCGCTCTTCCAATTGAGAATTCAATTGGAAGAGCGCCAGAGGTTTCGGGTTCGAATCCCGGCATGGGTGAAATTTTTAGCCTTTAAACAGGTTTTTAAATCATCGTCATCATTTATTACAACCATAGGTTTACAAAGTGTCGATATAGTTATAAGTACCACTATGGATCCTGTGGGGCATAGCAACATTTTGCGTAATATTTAGAGTTCACTTACACATTTATTTTACTTTTAAATAAATAATAATTGTAATAAAAATAAAAAAGGCAATCTTTTTCCATATGTATGCCAAGCTTCATGTAACTCAGTGCAGTCGTTGTTGCATCATTGACTAACAAACATCTAAAGATCTTCGCAAACTTTCACATGCATAATATGGGTTGTTCCACCAATCCCCATTGATGGGGATTTGTGAATTTTTTGTTCACAAATTGAACAATTATTCAATTGTTCAATTTGTGAACAAAAAATTCTCATTTTTAGAACAAAAATTCCAATTTGTGAACAAAAAATCCCCATTAGCATATCTTAGTATTGTCAACGGGGATTAATGAACAAAAAGTTCGCAAATCCCCATCAATGAGGATTAGTGGAACAACCCTTATAATATTACCATATGCTTTAACGAAAATGAATGATCTATCCTCAAGTTGAGAAACACAAAACAATAATACAATATATCTTTCGATATTAATTGCGCTGCCATATTGGAACAGTACGCTATCATTGAGCGTTGTTTGTACAATCCACTGACAATGACCGATACCGAAGTTCATTATTAAATGCTATGCTCATTTGGCTTGTTTCACGATATTAATTTTGTACGGTTTCAATACTTTCCCGCCTGGCAGTGAGAATATTCGTTTTATTTGTTTCCAGTAACGTTTTGTGATATTTGTGGTAATGCCTAGTAGGTAATTAAATACTTATTGAACCGCAGCTAATATCAAGGCAAAGTAATACTTCAACTTTATTTTTTCTTTAGCCTATATACATCTCACTGCAGGGCACAGGGCTTCTCTTAGATAGAGCGTATGGGCTTAATTACCACGCGTGCCCAACGCGGATTGGCATTTCAAGTGCTTAGGTATTTGAATACCTCAGACACTCAGGTTTATGCACGATATTTTTCCTTTTTCCTTCACTATTAGGGTACACTGAGAATCGATCCTGGGTCTTCAGCTTCTGAGTCCATTGTACCCACTGAGCTACCACCGCTTCCGCTTTAACTAACTATAAAAAAGTTTATAGGATTTCAGTATCATTTATATAGAACTAAATCTTCAGGGTCAGAGATCAGGATAGGAGTACCACAGAGATCGATTTTGGGGCCGTTTCTCTTCCTCGTAGTAAATGATTGGCCGTTCATGGTTCAAAATATGTCCGAGATAGTATTATTTGCAGATGACACGTCACTTATTTTCAAAATAAAGAGACAAGAAGATGACCTTGACAATACTAATGCTAATCTCTCTCAGGTACTAAACTGGTTTACGTCTAATAACTTATTGTTAAATTCAAAAAAGACAAAATGTATAAAGTTCACTCTACCAAATGTCAAAGTAGTTGACAGCAAAGTTATATTGGGAAGGGACAAACTAGACCTTGTCGAAGAGACTGTATTTTTAGGTATCACAATGATGCAAAGCTTCAGTGGGGTCCTCATATAGAAAAATTGGCAAATAGGCTTAGCTCTGCAGCATATGCTGTTAAAAGAATTAGGGAACTAACTGACGTCGCAACTGCCAGGCTTGTTTATTTTAGTTACTTCCATAGTATCATGTCCGACGGCATACTATTGTGGGGACGGGCAGCGGACATTGAGACCATCTTCGTCTTGCAGAAAAGAGCGATCAGATTCATCTATAAGCTAGGCAGTAGAGATTCGTTAAGAGAGTTCTTTAAAGAAACAAACATCCTGACAGTTGCCAGCCAGTATATCTATGAAAATATTATGTATGTCAGGAAAAATATTAGCAACTTTAACCCTCAATTCACTACCTACTAAAGTATAACACAATTCACTAGTATGGGTCCCATGGACCCACATTTTTGACAGGTAAAAAAAATTTAAACACGTGACATTTTTAATCAAATATTCTTTTATTTTAAAGGATTACTCTCTTGATCATTTAGTAACTGCCAAAACAAACTTAAAAAATAGCTATTTCCCCTAGTAAATGAGTAACATTTATATCTTATAATACTGAGCCTCTTTTGGCATGGCACGGCTTTTAAAAAATCACATTTAATATTATAAAGAATTAAGAACTTCTTTGAGGTAATTTTTATTAAATCTATTGCATATACAACAAAAAAAAATAAAAAACCTATACATATTCTATACAAAAATTCAAAACGTGCAATGGTTGAACTTAGTCCCTTACAGAACAATGCTTGCATATAGCCAATTATTTATGCCAATCATGCCAATGCCAATCAAAGTAAACGAACTTTTCTAGTTTGTCCCGGGTCTTGGATGTTATCTATGTATTTATTGTATTAAATCTATCGTCGACTTAGCACCTATAACACAAGTCATTTAGTTGTACTTAGTATAGGGCTAACGAGATCTGTGTAATATGTCCGTGAATATTTATTTATTTATTAACTCAGATGCTTTATCATCATTTACGTTCACTGAGCTCGGTCCAGGTCTATTTCGATCCATGTTTGTATCCTAAAACACGAAAAAGAAAGATTGTAACAAAGCAGATAACACTAACACAATTTACTAGTATGGGTCCATGGGACCCATATAAGCATATATGCTCACCTTGCGAGTGGTGCGTACGCACGTCCTATCGCTGTCGCGTTCGGCGTAGCACTACAGGAAGGTACAGGACCGCGCATGAACTTGAGCGCGAATAGTATGAAATAGCAAGTGTTTTAAGATTTGGTATGGGTCCACTGGACCCAGGTAGTGAATTAAGGGTTAAAACTGCAGGTAGCCGACATAATGTAAAACATGTACTAGAAATAAACATAAACTTTTGATCCCAAGATTTAGGCTGGCAAAGGTTAATACATCCTTCATGGGGCATTGTATACGCTTCTACAATTAAATCCTTGAAGATACATTAAGTTTGACTGAAGCGTGGTTCAAAAAATGTGTAAAGTACACTTTGTGCCAAAAGAGCTACTATAATATTAAGGATTATTTAGATGATAATGATGTCTGGAATTCAAGCATGTAAAATTCACGAGTTTTGTAGAATCTGTGTAAATTCTGTTAATTAAGGAATTTGAAAAGACTAAGTTTGGAGTTTTTTTGTCCATTTTTTCTCCAAAATGATCCAGATTTTGAAATGGACACCTAGTTTGACTTGTAACGTTCATTAAGCCGCAGTATCTGCGCTACTTTGAATAAAACCTTTTCATTTCATTTATTGGACAAGATTTTTTTTTGACTGAATAAATAATTTACTTGCATTTACTACCTATTAATTATTTATTCTAAAAACACTCAACTTTTCTGTTTGGCATTGGTACTTTATAAAAGTAAGTCAAAGGAAGGACCTCATAAATAGTAATCATTTTTCACTTTTCCTAATTTTAATGAATTAAAGAAACATATTGACTTTGGCAACTGACCGAGTATGGTCGAGGAAAGAGTAGCTTGCCTTGAGCAAGACCTGCATTGAGTGCATTTATAACTTTTTTTCAACACATGTTCAGTGCATGCAATATTCAGTAGTTAGTTTCAAACTTTTTTTTTTGTTTTAGTTAATAGCAACTCAAATCGGTCCTAAGTTTCAACTTCTGAAACGATCGACCAGCTCCCTGTCCAATGATCGACTCACACTAACAGCCCAGCCTGTCTGGTACGCGCGAGATAGTACATTTGTAAATACCCACATACACTATCCATTTACATATATACACTAAACCGTATATAATTTGAGCCAGCTTATGAGGTTCACTGCTGGGGCACGGGTCTCTTCCTGCATCGCAGGAAGGTTAGACCATATTCCACGACGGGGACCAAGTCCAGGTTGGTAGAGGATTGTAAGACAGTGGCGGACCATACTGAAATAAGAAGTTATCAAACTGGCCATAAGGCTGCTGAAATTACTTAACGCCTGTCATTACATGACAGCCAACACCAACGGCTTAAAGTGCCTTGTGAAGCACGGAAGCGCTCGGAAAAAATGCCACTAGCGGTAGTCACGGGACGGTCACCCATCCTGCACCTGACCGCGCCTGTTGTCTCTTAACTCAAGTGATCCAGTCACTCGGTTGGACTAAGCCACGAGCGCTTCTTATGGGGTTCACAGTACTTAAAAGGAAATGCAAAAATCTCGTTCGAAAAACGGCACCGTCAAAGTTTAAGTAACTTCGCCGAATCGAACTGGATTTTTTAATATCAACCTCCAATCTCCAGCGCGATTACTTGCCAAATGGAATTATGCTTTCTTCGCAAAATAAAAAAAGACCACCCCTTCATTTCCATGGAAAGCGATCTGAGCCTGTGACTCAATCCCGTTTATTGAATTCAAACCGCGTCGGCCGCTTTGCCGTGAAAAGAAAGAAAGAAGCAACGACTATCGGCTGCTCGACGATGATTTTTATTCTGCGACACGCCGAAGCAAATGCCTCCGAGATCACTGTTTTATGACTCGAGCGGTGTGGGAGCGGGTTAATGTTTTGTCGCGGTAGGTAGGGGATGTGGGTGACGCTGAGCTTGCGTTTTTTACGTTTATTGTGAACGTGAGCGAGAATGAAAGTGATTTTTGTCGCGTTCAGATTGAAACTCTGGACACAGCGGCGGCCGGAGCCGGCGCATCGAATCGTGATGAGTATTAGAAGTTAAAAAAGCATTCATTATCGGTTCAAAATTACAGTAACACTTTTATGACAGTAATTTATTCATACACGCAATAGGCTATTTTAAACAAGGAAAACGCGTATTTCTGTGCATGTATCACCATAAGAGGAAAAAAATATACTGTAATGTAGTGCACACCTTATGTAAAAAAGAAATAAAAACAAAATAAGATTCCCCTCCCCCTTTGGCAGCTGATGAATATTTTATTCTTGTTCTTCTATTTGGTGTCTTTCTTGTCAGACGACAGTAACTTAACCCCCTGTATACTAAAGTTTGCTTCATTACTAGCTGTGCCTCGCGGTTTCACCCGATTTTCCCAAAGGAATAAGATATTTATCCGTAGTGAAACGTAGCCTATGTGTTGATCTAGGGTGTCAGCTAACTCCATACCAAATTTTATTAAACTCGGTCCAGCCGTTTAGACGTGAAGAAGTAACAAACATACACATACTCACAAACTTTCGCCTTTATAATATTAGTGCGATGTTTTTTCTTCTTCTTCTTCTATTTGGTGTTTTTCTTGTTTGACAGTACCTTAACACCCTGTATATAGAAGTTTGCTTAATTTGACTGAAGCTTTATAAATGCCGCAGGCAATTCCAGTTGGCAGACTACCTACAAGTTGAGAGTTTCATTGACGATTGGGTCACAATAACGGACAAGTCGCTCAATTTCAATTTTGCGTATCTACTCTCAATCAGAGCGTGCAACTGCAAACATTGTTCCAACACGGGGATTGCAAAGACCGGAAACAACAAGCGAACGATCGCGTAAACATCCGGGGCAAATCTCAAAAGCAAGCCCAACTGCGTCGCTGCTAAGCCGACGTATTTCGGAAAATTAACCTGGGGTAATATCGTGAGATAGGAGCCTTAGAGCTGGAGCAAAATAGGAAATAATTGCTAAACAGAGCTACGCGTAATAAGACCATCTTTCGTTGAAAGAGAGAAAGAGAGATAGTATGTGCTTAAGGCGCTACGCGGTGCTAACTAGTGCTATTTAACACCGCGTAGCGCCTTAATTACTCCGCATTATACATTAATTTTCTAAGTTGTCAACATCACGTCAATACTTAAATGTGCACAGATCTATTTAATAATTTTGAGCACAATTTTGGCAACAAAAATGTAAAGGTTTATCAGCTGTTTATGGTACCTTTGCGACTTTTAGTAGCAATACCCAGCAATACAATGAGAGAGGTCCCGGGTTCGAACCCAAGCTGGGGACAGAAAAACATCCCAGACCCCAGGTCTTGGATGTTTAAATGTTTGTAATGTTGCTGTTTCTGGTTCCCACGACACAGGGTATCCTAATGTGGGGCCAAAAGCAATGTATGTGCCTGTATGTAAATGTTACGTTATATTATTACCACTCCCGAATAAACGACGAGGCCGGTCTTCTGTCAATTGTCACAAATTGACCAAACATATGATTTATATTTGACACTAAGTGTATTTCCATGTTTGTAACGTCCTTGCCTGGTTATCATATCTGATAACCAGAAAAGGACGCTTAACGACTCTGACTTGGCTTAACGACTGCTATCTATTGACGACAGCCAGCACCAACTGCCTAACGTGCCTTGCGAAGCGCGGAACCGCACGGGAAAATGCCACTAGCGTTAGTCATCTTCCGTTTACCCGCCCTGAGTGCTTAGTGCGAGTTTGACAGATCCAATCGAATAACTTTACTACCGCTTTAATCGAGCATTGAGTAGTGAGTATGAGTAAGTTAACCGTTCGAACTGGCAAAACGCTGCCACAGTACAACTCGCACTCGCGTTTATTCGTGTTTTGGCTGGTAAACGTGTTCAATTCTCAACGTAAACCATTACAACTCGCACTCAGCAATTTTAATTTCCATACTTGTGTGGCGCTTCCTCGATGCCATAGAAATATGAGTTTACGTTAACGCGATCGAGTAGTTAAAAAACTCGCACTAAGCACTCAGTATTGCTTAACCTTCGTGATCGTTTAAGATCACTCAGACAGCCGGTGCTACAAGCGATTCAAACCGGGTTGGAATCAATCACTTGAATTGAGCAACAACACGCGCAGTCAATTGCAAGATCGGTGACCGTCCCGTGACTACCGTAAGTAGCATTTTTTCCACGCGCTTCCGTGCTTCGCAAGGCACGATAAGCCGTTAGTGCCAGCTGTCATTTAATGTCAGTCATTTAGCCACACTAGAGGACTTATGGGCGGCTTGATAGTTTCTGACAGCAAGGCCCGCCACTGTCTTAGAATCCTCCACCAACCCGCACCTGGCCCCCGTGGCGGAGTATGGCATAATCTTCCTGCGATACAGGGAGAGACCCGTGCCCCAGCAGTGGGGTCAAACAAAGGATGATATCGAATATTTCTTTACACGCAGAAGCTATGAGTCGTGAAATTTCGTATTCTGGACCAAAGCCCGTTTAATTAAATGTCCATAGCAAAAGGGCAAATTGAAACAATCACCACCTAACTCAAACAACTGCGGGGAGCATTTGATTAAAGTTCAGTGAACAATTTCAGACTCTTATATTTTACAGTAGCCGTACACGCGGTTTCGTCTGCTTGGAATTTGGATAAAATGTTAGCTTAGTAATGATTCATTACTTGTCAAATTTTAGATTAGATTCGTTTAGATTATATACGATTAGATATCTTTATTGTACACACCAGAAAATAAAATACATTAAAAGGCTTACATATCTAAGTTATATTATATGTTAATATAATATAACGGCCTCGGTGGCGCAGTGGTTTGGCACGCTGACTGTAAAGCCGAAGGTCTCGGGTTCGATCCCCGGCCGGGTCAAACTAGGAAACGAACTTTTCTAGTTTGTCTCGGGTCTTAGATGTTATCTATGTATTTATTGTATTAAATCTATCGTCGAGTTGGCACCTATAATACAAGTCATTTAGTTGTACTTAGTATAGGGCTAACGAGATCTGTGTAATATGTCCATAATGTATTTATTTATTATTTATTTATTATTATTTATTATATAATATAATGTATTTATATTAACTTTTTTATAATTATGTGTGATATGATACTTATAAAATTTTATAATTATGTATTTATAAAGTCATAATATGTTATAATAATATTACGTTATAAATATCAGCAACTTTAAAAGTTTAGGTAGCCAAACACAATGTAAATACTAGAAAAAAACATAAACTTTCGTTCCCACTATTTAGGTTGGCAAAGGTTTATATATCTTTCATGGGGCATTGTATACACTTCTATAATAAAATCCCTAAAAATATATTAAGCTTGCCTGAAACGCCGTTCAAAAAATGTGTCAAAAAGTACACTTTGTGCTAAAAGGGCTACTATAACAAACATAATCATTTAGAAGACAATGATGTCTAGAATTGAAGCCAGTACAATGCATGAGTTCTGTGTTTTATAATAATTATGTAAACTCTGTTAATTAATGACTTTGGAAAGTCTAAGTTTGGGGTTTTATTGTGAAATTTTTCTTTAAAATGGTTTAGATTTTGACATGGAAACCTAGTTTGAATTGTAACGTTCACTAAGCCGCAGTTTCTGCGCTTTTTGAATAAAACCTGTTCATTTAATTTCATTTCATATATAAACTGTTACCTCCAAATTTGTTTCCTGCTTCTGATGATGATGCGACGAGCCACATATTTTGTGCGATAAAATGTCAAAATTTGACACTGAACGTACTGGCAAGTCGCGACTTTTTACATTCAAACGATTCGAACGAGTGTACAATAAACACGGATGTATTTTACATCCGTGACAACAGAGAACATTTTTGAACTAAGACTTTCGTGAGCACAACACATTAATAACTTGATTCCGGAAACATCAAGCAACTGTTGCCGGCAAAACCCCCCTCTTCCGCAGAATTATGTTAACAACAAAGAATAATCTTATCTTATCTTTAGTTAGTTGGCTGCACTGTAGAATTGTGCTATGTAAGTGAAATAAAAGTTTAAATCGCTCCCGATGTGGGTTTAGGACCAAAACCAGCCCCAAGGTGGTATTTAGTGGGTAGGCGCACTTTTTGTGAGTCTCATATTGGCAGCACGGCCGGATCCGTGCTGTTATGCATGAGCATTCACCACCTCCCTCCCCCGTGTCCTCCGGAGGGTGCCCTTTATAGGGCAAAAAAAATCAACAGTCGGATCAGCCGTCCGCAGGCATACGATTTGCCTGGCGTAAAATTTCCCTTTACAGTTTAAAGAGCACGATCACCAACTTTTCTCTATAACCCATCTCCCAAAAGCACACACAGTTTCCCTAAACTAGATTGCCAATAGGATCCTTAGAGGTGTATTAAAATAAAAAATACGTGCAAAACAGAGTAACGCGCGATCTTTCAGGGAGTTACATTGACTTACATTGAAAGTTACTTAATGAAGTTGTTAGTTTTGTAAAGTAGATAAAACTTCTGTTTCTACGGAACCCTACATTGTGCATGGTCCGGGTTTTTCCGGTGTACTTTAACTTTTGAACTGTTCAACTTTGGGTAAAATAATATAATTAATAATAATAATAATTATTATTATTAATTATAATATTTTACCTAAAGTTGTATATTTTACGTTTTTACGGAACCCTACACTATGCGTGGTCCGGGTTTTTCCGGTGTACTTTGACTTTTGAACTGTTCAACTTTGGGTAAAATAATATAATTAATAATAATAATAATTATTATTATTAATTATAATATTTTACCTAAAATTGTATATTTTACCCTGTTTCTACGGAACCCTACACTATGCGTGGTCCGGGTTTTTCCGGTGTACTTTGACTTTTGAACTGTTCAACTTTGGGTAAAATATTATAATTAAAGTTCTCGAAAACACAAACTCGCATTGCGATTTTTGGTGTAACCCTGTACTAATAAAAGGTAACCATTTTATTTAATAAAGAACGTTTTTTTACTTTAACCTTTACTTATCCTGTAGTCTGCAGCTGGTCAAGATACGGCTAATCATATTATTCGAAATGTTTGCCTCAAAGTTTCAACGGATTTTTCACGAATCCTTGAGTCTTTGTTTTGATAAGACGCCCGGAATTATTCTAGCAAAGGCTCACGTTGAATACCTTAAGATTGAAAGATAATACGATAAGAGCAAACAAAAAGTGGGAAAAAATTCCATTCCCCGTAATATCTGATAAAACTTTCGACTTTATTACGGGCACATTATGCAAGATAACTCTATATAAAGGCGCCTATATACTTGGCGTTATACAGCGAAAGAGGCAACGTAACTCGGCAGTAAAATTCACTAGACGGACAGCAATTTTGTACTACATTTTGACAAGGTACTATAAACCCTTCTATTGATTTAATAAGGGAGATGCGTTGTTACTTTTATCTCTATTTTATTTACTTAAGATAATGTAAGTGTACTATTATTAAGTATAGGTCAGTATGTGTCAAAATACAAATTTGCTTTGGCTACCCGTTTTTCTAAAATTCTTTAGCAACTCTCTATCGTAAGGTTGTCTGGAAGTAATTGTTGTTAGCAATAAGGAAGCCAATTGGACTTACCTTTATAAACATTTTGTATGAGTGAGTTTTTTCCCGTGTACAATAAATAATATACTTATTTTAGCTTATCTTACTTTATTAATCAGGAAAATTAGCCTACTCAAGATCAACCCTGCGTAAGATAATTTTCCTGAGAGAGAGAGAAGAATAAAAAATGTCTGTCATTCTGACTTTTACAATTTTTTTATGTAGTCTATATACGTTCTACTGCAGAACACAGGTCTTCTCTTAGAGAGAGAGATTAGTAATTAATCTGAGATTTTGGACTCAATTAGATTGAGTGTCCAAGGTGTCTCAGCGCTGGAAGTTGCCAATCGGCGGTGGGCACGTTATGCCTGCATAAGTTAACATTATCACGCCCGTATCCCTGAGGGGTAGGCAGAGACCAAGGACTATCACTTGGCACGATCCTGGCTGATCATCTTCGCCTTAGCAACGTTCATTAGTTGCAGTATGCACGCGCGCCGCCGGTCCCGCATAAGTAAACTGAATTCTTGCTTAAGTTAATTTTCTTACGTAAAACCCCAGTAAAATTCATTAACGCTTGGATTCCTTTTTTTATTTAGTTTATAAACCTCCCACTGCAGGGCACAGGCCTTCTCGGAGAGAGAGAGTGGGGTTAAACTTTGTCTTTGAGGGAATATCTGTGCCTGCAGTGAGACGTTTACAATAGTACATAAAAAAATTGAAGAAGCAAAGTGGAGTGATCTCTCTATACAGCGCTGCGCCATCCTAGAACGACTTGCATTTAATGACGTTTCGAGTCGCAGCAAAACACTTCTCCAAACGAAATATTGCGTCGGGTGCCTCTACAAATCTCTTGCAAGTTATCGCGCCTCGTAGAGCGGGTTTCAAAGTGACAATTCCAGTAGTCGTTTTTCATTGCTACTAGTTTGCGCAAGTTGTGTTAATATATGAACAAAATCACGCGACAAAGCAAGACTGGGATGGCTAGACGATCTGCATATTTAATTTTATGTTTCTTTATTGTTTTTTCACATTTACTCGTACTAACAAAAACCATATGACTAAGTATAGTTTATAATATCTGTGTCACTACATCTAGGGTTGCCTAGAAGAGATTTCTAATGTACACTTTATGTTTCGTAAATTTTGTGTTTTCTGTATAGTTTTCATGTGTGCAATAAGGTATAAAATAAAAAATACGTGTAAATTCACAAAAAACTTTATGCCAGGCTTAAATAACGTTACATGAAAGAGTGAATCGTAAATAAAACAAAAAGACAATACTTATTTATTTTATATTTAATTTTACTTATTTGGTGTACAAAACAGATTACAACCATTACACGATATGTCGATATAAACTTTTTATATTTGCCCACTGCTGGCGTACGGGTCTCTTCCGGCATCGCAGGAAGGTTGAGCCATATTCCACCACGGCGGCAAAGTTCATCCATAAGGCCTCTGACATGACTTAACAACTGCCACGCTATGACAGCCGGTACCAACGTCTCAACGTGCGTTGCAAAGCACGGAAGCGCTCAAAATAAATGCCACTAGCGGCAGTCATGGAATGGTTACCCATCCAACCTCTGACCGATATAACTATAAGTAATATTATGATATATGTACTAAGTTGTGGTCTAAAGCATGCACGCACAACATCGCCGCATGTACTACTAACAAAAATATAGGCTACGATAAAAAAACCTTTTTGTTTAATCGTCATCCCGAAACGTCCTTATTCAGGATCTCTTAATTAAGGCCCTGACCCTGTTTGCACAGTGTTCGGAGCAGCTTTTAATCTTGATAGTAACGCCCGGCAGGACCCGGATAGTTTACTGCTGATTCGTGCGCCTTGAAGTGGACGAAAATTTAAGACGGGGACACTACAGTCAATTACCGCTCTAGTAGGATTTATTCGCATTTGAATTTGTGGACATGTGGAAAGAATGAAGGAAGAAAGATTGACGAGGCAAATATGTTCAGCGAATGTGGTTGGAAGGGTCAAAAAATGTCCTGACGGACATCGATATCGACCCTTGTATGTCCCTACTGCTGGGGCACGGATCTCCTCATATATCGCAGGATGGTTAGGCCATATTTCACCAAGGGGGCCACGTCCGGATTGGTGGAGGATTGTAAGACAGTGACGGGCTTAACTATCAATAGTTATCGAGCCGCCCATAATGCCACTGACATGGGTTAGCGACTGCCAATACATGACAGCCGACATCAACAAGCGCACAGACTTTGATTAAAAAAGGGGTAGCGTGCGAGTATGCAACGACTAATGGACGTGGATGAAGCGAAGGTGATCTGTCAGGATCGTAGCAAATGGTTATGCCTTGTCTTTGCCTGCGTCTCTAGGTTACAGTCGTAAGGTTGTGCCGAGTTATGAATTTAATAACCGTAAATAACTTTATATTTTGAACCCGAAACTTACGTAAGCACTGTACATTATTGGCTTAAATCCGTATTGAGTTTTTGCCGGACTCTTCCGACAAAAAATAAGTAAGTAAATCAGGATTTAAGCCACTAATATCTTCTTCTTCTTCAACCCATAGCCACCCAATGCTGAGTGTAGGTCTCTTCTAATGCACGCCATTTATTTCGGTCTTGGACTAACATCACATGACATAAACTCACGACTTTACCTACGAGGAGTAAACTAAGACTTATTCTTCTTTCTTCTTCAGGCTATATTATGTAGTCCACTGCTGCACATAGCCCTCCCCTAATAAGCGCCATAGCGCCCTGTCTTCAGCCGATAGTTTTTCGCAGATCGTCATCCCACCTTTTCGGAGGGCGACCTACACTACGTTTGCCGAGTAGCGGTCTCCAAGCTAAGCCTAGGGTGCGAACAATGGCACTAAATGTGCCACTTGCAACATGGCCTCTGCGCACCCATTTGGGATACAAGAGTAGGTATAACATGGTAAGTTTGAACATGCATTTTCCAATTTAACTTTAAATCGAACTAAAATTAAAACACTGGGAAACAGCAAACAGCATGGGCTGCGCGAAGTATAGGGTTTCGTAATATAAGTGGTTTCTTGATTGCTCTGCACAACTAATAGTTTTACGAACTTTTTAATGGGATTTGTATGATTTTTTTCTATTATAAGTTAGTTACCTATCACTTGTTGTATAACGCCTACACATACTCGTAGTATTCTAATCCGTTATTTTTCATGTTTTTACAAACAATCATTTAGGTCAAAGAAGGACGGCATAATTTTATACTTAGTTATAGCTTACATACCAGCAAGTTTGCTTTGACATGATAGATTTTTATGCCAAGTCTTATCGAGGTTCCATCATGCTTATTGTCCTTCTGCATTATGATCATAATATATCCATTTTCATTAAATTTTCATAAGTTATCAACCCTTGTATGTCCCCACTGCTGGGGCACGGGTCTCTTCCTGTATCCCACCACGTAACTCCACGACGGGGGCCAAGTCCGGGTTGTTGGAGGATTGTAAGACAGTGGCGGGCCTTAATGTCAGAAGTTATCAAGCCGCCCATAAGGCCTCTGACATGGCTTAACGACTGCCATTATATGACAGCCGGCACCAACGGCTTAACGTACCTTGCAAAGCACGGAAGCGCTCGGAAAAATGCCACTAGCGGTAGTCACGGGACGCCCACCCATCCCGTACCCGAGCGCGCCTGTTGTTGCTTAACCAAGTGATTGATTCCAATCACTCGGTTCGCCTAGGCCACGAGCGTTTCTAGAAAAAGCCTAACTCTAACTTAAAATTGTGCTGTAGTTTAAATATTTTTTCATCCCACCATCTCGGAAAGAGTATTTTTAATCTTCAATATCTGAGTGGAAAAGCCGTTTTTATTCTCTAGAGGATAAAGTAAATTGAATTTAGAACATCGTGTGCACTAAGTTTGTGAATTAAAAAAGTGTACCTATCTTGTGATAGTAAACGTTTTTTTTTGCATTTAGTCATTTCCTCGCTGAGGTGGAATGAAAAGTTACGTGTTGCACTCGAGTGCAAAGATTTTTCACCTCGTGCTCTTTTGATTCCCTCGCTAACGCTCAGGATTCTAATTTTAAATCACTCGCTGCGGTCGTGATTCAGTTTTAGAATCTTTCGCTTGCTCGGTCATCAAAATTGAACACGCGGTTAAAAAGCAACTTTGCACTCTTGTAAAACAAATAACTAATATTTCGCTTATAATACTTCTGAATTGAAAAACGGATTTTTATTCACTTTCACAGTTTTAAATGAACCATGCAATAATGTACGTTATTATTATAAGGTAGACGAGAAAAAAACTTCCTCAATGTAGGTGTACTTAGTACCATACATATCAGAAGATCAAATTTCAGAGTATCCTACCTAGTAAAGTAAAAGTGCCACTGGACGCTTTAAATCATGACGATATAAATCATCGCGTTACGTAAATGTAAAGGCCAAAGTAAAGATAAGATAAGATAAGAATATTCTTTATTGTACACCAGAGCACATACTATAAAACATGAAAAGATACAATGTACAATTGGCGGCCTTATTGCTAAAAGCAATTTCTTCCAGACAACCTTACAACCATAAAGTTAGTATCGTGTAAAACTTATTTGAAAATTTTTATCTACTGTTTTGTCGGCGTGACTGTCTATGCAAAATTTCTGTTGGAGAGCTAGAGAGAGTACTAATTTATTGTCATTGGTCGAGGCCGCGACCAACAGACATACATAGTGATAAACCGCCGCTCCAGGCGCTCAGATTTCTTCAAGAGCTTTTTCCCATGGTTAATGGGTGGTAATGCTTTAGTCTCTCAAATGTACGAAAGGTCTAAGGTCAAAAAAGGTCATACCGGGTTTTGAACCCAGCACCCTTTAAATGTGAGGCTAGTTTCCTAAATACGCCAACTACCGTTTGTAATTTTAATCCACTATCTAAGAATTATCTAGCATGCAAAGAGTAAGCTACAACGGATCTCCAATTTTCTATTGCTCGACTATATCATGGCAAGACGGGAAATCCCCTATTTTATCAGGGGCACTTCACCAAAACCATTACTATGGCACTAAGCTTCAGCTCAGGAGACGTAGGTACCTAATGTAGAAATGAACTCTATTGCGGATAATCCTTGGAAACAAATTACCTTGCCGGCTTTCAGGCGAGTACAAACCAAGCGGCATGTTCCCAGTTTGACACATTTTTTAGGTTCTTATATTTATTTACAGTTTTGTTTGTCCTTTTCATGTAATATTTGCTAGGAGATATGGATCGAGTGACTCTGTTGTGCTTCTCTACTAGTGGCAGTTAGCCATCAGCTCTTCATATTTTTCTTGATGTTTTTGTATTTTCTATTTTGTAGGTTAACACGAGAACTAGGATATATTATAACTGTATTTACACAGATTCTCGCACGGGTTTTGGCACTTTTTCAATTACCGTGGTCTCGGAAGACTGAGGTGACAGGCGTGTTTTTGAAAGCATTAACTGTTAGTTTACCAACCTCGACAAAAATTACAAAAGTAAATTATGAAGTTACGTTCCAAAATAGGCAAACCAATTATTTTATATAAAATCAACAATATTGATTATTAGTAATTGAAGTAAAAATTAAATATATAAACCAATTATTTTACATGATCTCAAAAATATTGATTATTAAATAATTGAAATTAAAATTAACTCTCCAATCACACTTCTAGCAAAGAAGTCTCATGCACTTAAGCACTGTTTGCTCTTTATGTTTTGCGAAGAGAAACAGGTCTTCAGTGCTGGCTACATCCCTGCATTCCCTGATGTTAGATACTTTGTAAATTATTAAGTAAAAAAATACACAAAGATTTCTTAACCAGTCTAGACAGCGGCCCTATTAGAAAAAACAAATTTTGAGCCATGACCTCCTTTTTCCTCTCACTACGGATTATAGACGAAAACAATAAATAAAAATAAGATAACCGTAACGACATCATAGGATTGATCTGGCAGCAATAAATTGTTGCCAATGTTAATTAAATATTAAAATCTTAATTGTAAATCAAAGGCATACCCGATTACACTAACTTTGACTCTCCTTCAGTCTAATTGGTTGCATTGATATTAAAATTATTACTACGGCAGTGTCCAAAAGGAGTGAAATCTTTTCCGTATGAATGTATGTGATAATGTGAGATTAAAGCGAAGCGTCCCTTACCACTCGTTTTACTTATTTGCTCGATATATATTTTTGTACTCTTTCTTCATCGTCTTCATAGTTATGTGCAAACCAAGGCAATTTACATTGAAAACTTACATTAAAAAATAACTAAATTGGCAAAACTAAAAGACCGAAGTAAAATCTAACAAAAAAAACAGACTTCTAAGCCGGCAGTGCCCAAATTCAATACTGTGACTCATCGTGAAAGGTTGATGTGGATTATTTATTTTGTTTTTTTTTTACTGCCGGCTCCACGTCTAAATTACGAGTTAATTAGAAGAGAATATAAAAAGAGTGTTGTTTAAAAGTTAATTTACTTACCGGGTTATAAATGGGATTCTTTTTAATAGTAACACAAATTGTGAATGTAGCCAACTCGGAGTGGGCCATCGAGCGACGCTGGATAAAGGTGGTGATACACGATACGCTCAGCGGAGAACGGCAGAGGTTGCACGCACGATGAGAGTTAATTTATTACTCTGCCAGTTTAGCGACGATTGAGATCGCATCGATGTTATAAAAAATACTGTTTCTGTAACATTCTGTTACATAAATAGATTTTATGTTCTGATAAAAGGCATATTATTAAGGCTCTTTCGCGCTATTCAATGTCACCGAAGTCTTAGACAAACTGGATATTAAATAGAAATAAGGAAAAAATCCTGAATCTATTTCAAATTTACGCAGTCGTAACTTTTAATGATTCTCAAGACGTGCACAAAGTAACGAACATCTCGGTATTGTTCAAAGAAGACAGACTGTCGAGGATCTGAATTTGGATTTAACTAGTTTCTATAGGCTTGACTTATCAAACAAGAAAAGAGGATCGAACGTCGGACAATTAATTATTCTTGAAACATTAATAAAAAAGATATCACTAACTGTAAAACCGGAGGTCTTGGATTCGATCCCCGGCCGGGCTAAACTAGGAAACGAACTTTTCTAGTTTGTTTCCGGTCTTAAATGTTACCTATACCTATATATTCATTGTATTAAATCTATCGTCGACATGGTACCTGTAACACAAGTCATTTAGTTGTACTTAGCTAACTGCGTAATATTAAAAAACATATTTAGAGGCTTAAAATTCCACCCATGCCGGGATTCGAACCCGCGACCTCTGGCTATCCGTGCCAGCGCTGTATCCAACTGAGTTAATCCGCGGGTCGTGGGTTCGAATCCCGGCATGGGTGGAATTTTTAGCCTCTAAATAGGATTTTTAAAATTGTCCTTAGCACAGGTTAGTGCATTAAAAATAAAAATAGTATAATTCTGCGTAATATGTCCAGGAATATTATATATTTTTTAATGTTATTATATATATATATATATATATATATATATATATATATATATATATATATATATATATATATATATATATTCATATATATTCAGAAACATTAAAAAAATGTGTATCACAATTATTAATATAAAAAGTAAAATACTTGTTCACTAATTAAGTAATTAATAGTAACAAACAAAGCAGCGCACGAAAAGCATGAATAACAATGAGCTTATATTAAAGTTGACGTGCGAACACAGCTTTATTTGTCAGGTCCGTTGCAACCTGTAGCTTTAGTATGACGGATAACTAGTTAACTCGCCGTTTGACCTAACATCGCACACTGTCGGCCACCTCGTCACCTGTGTAAATTAATTAATTTCCACAGCGGTTACACGGCAGTAATGTGAACAGGGTTTTGTCATTTTAGTCGGGAACGTTTTTGTTTGATTAGGCATTTACGTGTCGTGTTTGCATTCCACTAGTAATGGTGGAGGTGTAAATTGCATTGTAAAGAAATTAGGTCGATGAAAAGTCGTCTGAATTATGAAATTATGTAACTTACTAGCTGGTGCCCGCGACTTTGTCTACGCAGGATTATTGGGTACATTTTTTCCTACGTACTTGACACTTGTCGTCATATTTTGGACAATTCACACAATATCTTTATAAATTGTTGCCTCTCTCTCTCTCTCTTTCTTTCTGATGTATAAGCTATTTTATTGTAATGTTTCATTAAAATCCATTCAGTAGTTTTTACGTGAAAGAGTAACAAAGGTCCATACTTACAAACTTTCGCGCTTATAATATTAGTAAGGATTTTTGCAGATGCTACATTTTGTTGTTTTTTGTCTTAATTGGAACCAAATGATTTTGGATCAACGACTATTAATTACATAGATGATAATAATATGTATATTCGTCAGATAACAAATGACGCAAAAATCATTCACTTCATTCGTGTAATGTCATATCTTAGTATTAACAACTGCGTTATCATGCACTTTTCTAGCAAAAAAAAAAGCAATTGTGAAACAAGAAATAAATGAAATTATAAATTCAAATATGAAGGAATCTCCTATTTATAATTTCAGTTATTTTAGGCTTAATCTATGACCCTGTATCAACTAAGAAGCAAATAAATTAATAAAATATATTATTATTGTTGGTAAATTAGAACAATGGTTTTTAATCGACCAATATATTTTTCAAGATGTTCGAAATAAAATAAGCTGCTAACAGTAAGACTGAATTTTACGGCGAAAACAGAAAACAGAACCGACTGAAACAGGCTGAAAATACAATGGTAAGACAAATGCGAACTAATTGTCGATTGAGGGACCGTGAGCTTGACTGCCCCTCTGAAGCCTATCTTAGCCAAAGGATCTCTTTGGCAATGCAGCGGGGCAACACTGCTAGCGTGTTGGAGTCCTTAGGTTCAGATATTTTCCGGAAAAGTGAGTTCAGTCAGGGTGTTTTTGTAAGCTAAAATTATTTTTTGTATTCTTCTCGTATGTTCTGTGTTTGTATGTTCAGTATCTTCATATGTTTTGCGTTCTTGGCGAAACTTTTAGTCGATATTATGTGTTGCTTGTTTTTTTCTGAATATTCTGATTTTATAAGACATCTTTAGCGTGAACTAATCGTTCACGCTATAGATGGTTTAGAGAGAAAATTAACAAAACTCCTCTCGGAAAGTAGCTGAGTAGGAATTTCAATCTCATCAAGCTAATTCAACAGCAATAAGGAACTTCAATGGGAATTGCGCTGTTTGGTTCGCCTTCAGTGTCGATACTTTTGTTTGGAAACTAGTTTTCGAAAGTTTTCCCTTGAACCCCACTGTGTTGGCAATTTACACATTTCACAAGGGGCTCAATGCGCTCGCTCTCCAATAAAAGCGAAAAGAGAGCATCTACGGCTTCAGCGGGGTTTTTGCGTATTTGGTTGAGAGTGCTTGAACCTAATTTGTGTCTGTATTATATCGTTTGTGTAATTTGTTTCGTATCTATCTAATATGATATTATATATTCATAGTTTTGCTGTATGCCCTTTAATTTTTATTTTAGTACCGAACAATTACTATGTTGTGATATACTTAAGTTCACCCCGAATGGAGAACTGTGCCCCAAGATACAATTTTATTTAGTTTGGGGTTCAGAGTTACTTTATACATATAATTTTTATATAATTTTTTTAATGCACTAACCCGTGCTAAGGACAATTTAAAAACCTACTTAGAGGCTAAAAATTCCACCCATGCCGGGATTCGAACCCGCGACCTCTGGCTATCCGTGCCAGCGCTCTTTCCAACTGAGCTAATGGGCGACTCACCGGCATCAGCGGAATTTCGAACCTCTTTACAATATTCTCTGTATTACGTTGTCGACTGAAAGAGGATGTAGTGACTAGAATTGAGAAAGGAATGTTGCGTTGGTTTGGACATGTGGGGAGGATGAAGGAAGAAAGATTGACGAAACAAATATATATTGCGAATGCGAGGTGGACGGGTTCGATCAAGACCTTTGCATATAGTTTGCCGACAATGCTGAGAAGGCTGATGCCGCGGTAGTTTTTGCACACCTGCTGAGACCCTTTGCCTTTTTAAAGCGGCACTATGACGGCTGTACCCTAGTCTTTAGGTACTGTGCCTCTCCTCCAGCACTTGTTGAAGAGCAGGCATAACTTGCTAGCTACAATGCCTTTACCAGTCTTTATAATTTTTGTGTACAATAAAACTTATTCTATCCATCTGTACATCCAAGGTTAATAAGTAAACGAAAGGTTTAGCGAGTATTGTTGATTGGTTTACTAAACAGAAAGAAATCAGTCTCCAATATTTTTGTTAACAAATACTGATGGGCTTAACACTGAAAGTCACATAGGTTCTTCTCAGTAGCGGAAGAAAGAATAGGTGGTTCAGTGGAGGCGAAAAGACTGTGAAACTTTGTGTTAAAGGTAACGTGTACCGTTGGAGTATTTTACTGGTAGGCTTTTAGTGTTATAACTCTGAAATAAAGACGAAATACTTACCACAGAAGGCTGATTCACAATCGGTGAATATTTATCAGCGACATGTTTGACTAAAAAATAATAAAAAAAGATTAACAAAAACCCGGAACTGGCGTGCGTGTATGCAACGACTTATGAACGAAGGTGATCTGCCAGGATCGTGGCAAGTGGCAGTCCCTGGTCTCTGCCTATCCCTCTGGGATACAGGCGTGAGGTTATGTATGCATGTACATGTTAGACTTATAAGTACCAAATAGCATTACAGGCTAAATAAAAGATAGATAAAAGAAGAATATTCTTTATTGTACACAGACATTATATAAAAAATACAGTACAAATGGCGGCCTTATTACTAAAAGCAATTTCTTCCAGGCAACCATAGACGGAGACAAAAAGAAATTAGAGAAATTAGAAAAGATAATGTTTAAGAGTATGTCGTCCAATATGCGTAAAAAATCAAAGGAACGTTGGCCGGCGCCAACCGTAAGGAGCGCTACCCATATTTTATTAATTTTTATTTTTTGTCCTGATTTTTTTGTCTATGTAAGTAGACAATCCGAACTAACTATTTATACCGAACTGCACACGAAATATTTAACAGGACATTACATAAGAAATAACATGCACAAAGGTGGGCTAATTTCTAACATAGATTTCTTCCAGCAAACCTCAGAGAGTCAGAGTTTAAGTGGGTAAATAAAGAAAAAACAAATTTGTCGCCCCATTTTTTTCAAAACTAGAGCTATACTAGCGCATATGTGTAACTCATAGTTCGAACGTCCCATTAAAATTTGGCAATAGAATTCGAAATCACTCTTTAGATTGTTACGTTTTAAATTCACGTAATTTATATTTTGCTTACATTACATTGCACGAGCCAAGCAAAAACTTATTTTCTTATCCTTTATCCCATACTTTTAGATAGATAGATAGAGAACCCTTTATTTTACGTAAAAAAGGAAATCAAATTATCATATTCTTTATTTAGAAATTGTATAGAATCAGGCGTTAATTTGCGGAAATCCATAATAGCGTTAAAAAGTGAAAATTGCTTACTTTGCTAAATTCCGCCAAAAATCCCACAAGCACCATGTGGTTAGTTAATGCACCACCCTCCCTCCCACTTACACTTGGGAGCCTGAGGATACCTCGTGTTAGAGGCAAAACGCGTCGCGTATTTTCTCACACAAGTATTGGTGTCGGTGTTGGTGTGTTCGTGTCTTGCTTCTGCTTGAAAAAGTGGGAGGGAGGGCGGTGTATTAACTAACCGCATGGTGCTTGTGGGATTTTTGGCGGAATCCAGCAAAGTCGTTTTCACTTTTTAATTTTATTTGGAAATGCAACAGCACAAAATAACAAAAAATATCTGATTTAAAAACCTATTTAGAGGCTAAAAATTTTACCCATGCCGGGATTCGAAGCCCTCTGGCTATCCATGCCAGCCACGGCACGGATAGCCAGAGGTTGCTAGTTCGAATCCCGGCATGGGTGAAATTTTTAGCCTCTAAATAGGTTTTTAAATTTGTTCCTTAGCACGGGTTAGTGCATTAAAAATAAAAATAGTGTAAAAAATATCTGATATCAATAATTGTGACAATAAATCCAAAAATATATTTCACTTGCAACTATAACTATACAATATCAAGCAGTGGAAAAATGAAATATTAATATGACTTAATTAAATTGAATTGGGAAGTGGGCGAGGAGAGGGTGGGGGTGTATGTGTGTGTGTGTGTGTGCGTGAGTGTGCGTTACTGTGTGTGTATATAGATATTTCTTAACCAAAGAGTGCAGACGTCGGCCTTATAACTAAAACTTATCTCTTCCAGACAAGCTTGGGTAGACTGGATCAATATATTGGAGAAGGTAGTAGATATACGAACAGATAAAATAATTTATTACTTTACTCTGAATGAGTTAACCCTTTGATAGTAAATACCCAGTGATTCACATCCAAAATAGATGCTCTTTGTCTCCAAATACGGAGCACAGACATTTCGACCGAATGGCGTGTTTAAGGAGACTTTTACCTACTGCAGGTTCACGTGCTTCGCACAAAGCGATTTCAGACGAACCGAGTGTGAGTCACTTAAATACAACTCTATTTACTTTAAAGGCGACCGAGGAACTGTTTCACTGCAATCGTTCAATGAAATTCGAACACCACAATATCTCCTACCTGCCTGCCTGCCTGCCTGCCTGCCTGCCCCACACTAGGATACCCTGTGTCGTGGGAACCAGAAACAACGACATCACAAACATGTAAACATCCAAGACCTGACTTTTTTTTTTGTTTCCAGCCGGGATTCGAACCCGGGACCTCTTGCATGAACTAATGAATAATCGCGATTTAACCCGTTTAATATATAACTATGTATGAGTATCGCGAATCATTATGAAATACTATAATATATATATGTTATGTTGTATATGTTGCTTACCTATATGTATTTAATTGTATATGTTTTTTTTTTAGGTATTTACGTATGTATATTATTATTTAAATATTTGTACCTTATATCTTAGGTAATCATATCCTCGCACTGTTTTGCTGTTTCTTATCAATATAATTTTCGATTTATCTATTTATGTACATGCACCACGTACCGACTATATCCTTCATGCAATCCACTCCATCCAAAGGTTGTCTGGAAGAGATCGCTCTTAGCTATAAGATCGCCAATTGTATAACATTACTTAGATTTAAGAATCATGGTAGTAATATTTTTCTGGTTGTGCAATAAAGTGTTCTCTATCTGCCTGCCTGCCTGCCTGCCTGCCTGCCTGCCTGCCTGCCTGCCTGCCTGCCTGCCTGCCTGCCTGCCTATCTATCTACCTATCTATCTATCTATCTATCTATCTATCTATCTATCTATCTATCTATCTATCTATCTATCTATCTATCTATCTATCTATCTATCTATCTATCTATCTATCTATCTATCTATCTATCTATCTATCTATCTATCTATCTATCTATCTATCTATCTATCTATCTATCTATCTATCTATCTATCTATCTATCTATCTATCTATCTATCTATCTATCTATCTATCTATCTATCTATCTATCTATCTATCTATCTATCTATCTATCTATCTATCTATCTATCTATCTATCTATCTATCTATCTATCTATCTATCTATCTATCTATCTATCTATCTATCTATCTATCTATCTATCTATCTATCTATCTATCTATCTATCTATCTATCTATCTATCTATCTATCTATCTATCTATCTATCTATCTATCTATCTATCTATCTATCTATCTATCTATCTATCTATCTATCTATCTATCTATCTATCTATCTATCTATCTATCTATCTATCTATCTATCTATCTATCTATCTATCTATCTATCTATCTATCTATCTATCTATCTATCTATCTATCTATCTATCTATCTATCTATCTATCTATCTATCTATCTATCTATCTATCTATCTATCTATCTATCTATCTATCTATCTATCTATCTATCTATCTATCTATCTATCTATCTATCTATCTATCTATCTATCTATCTATCTATCTATCTATCTATCTATCTATCTATCTATCTATCTATCTATCTATCTATCTATCTATCTATCTATCTATCTATCTATCTATCTATCTATCTATCTATCTATCTATCTATCT